>JAJKFI010000414.1:102531-123182 GCA_029204185.1 Lerista edwardsae
TCATTCATTCATTCATTCATTCATTCATTCATTCATTCATTCATTCATTCCCATTTTATGCCAGCTCACCCAAGGAGCTCAGGGTGGTGTGCCTGGTTCCTCCACTTCTTTGGTCCTCACAACAACCCTGTACAGGAGGTGAGGCTGAGCGATAGTAATAGGCATGGCATGAATAATAATAATAATAATAATAATAATAATAATAATAATAATAATAATAGTGCCTCTGAGCATGTACTGAGTGAGCTCTCTCTCACACACACACACACACCCAGAAATGAAAGCGGGGAAAGGAAAGTGCTGCCCACAGTGCATTCAGTGGTACATCAAATGATCGTATTACTTCGTAAAACTGCAATTTTAACAATTTGTTGATTTTTACATGAAAAGGTGGTGTTTTAGTTTTTTGACAATAACATTTGACAGAATAAAGATATTACACTTCAGGGTTTTCCTTGAATTCCTGGTGAAATTATGTATCCCACAGTATATAACATGATGGCATTATTCCATAAAACTGCAATTTTAAGACAACACAATTTTTACTTTAAAAGTTTCATATTTGGTTTTTTGCCATAACTTTTGATAGAATATTAAACTCGGGGTTTTTTAAATTGAATTCCTGGTGAAATTCTGCAACCAAACGATATAGTATTATTCTGTAAAACTTCAACTGTACACATTTGGGGTTCAGTGGTGTCACACACCCTTGGGATGGGACCTGGGGCGTCCCGCCCCCTGCCCCATAAGTAGCTATGCTACTGAATCTATGATTTCCGTGAACACTCAAATCTAATTATTTAATTAAACTTTAGAATTGGCTAAGTATGTATTTTGCGGTCTCGTTTCTCATTTCATTTGGAAAAGATTTCACTTTCAAAGGCAATGTCATTTGGGATGGATTAGAATTGTATAGTATCATTAATTTTTGTTTCATTTATTTCCTTTATATATATTTTTAAATGAAATTGGGAAAAAACCTTCTTAAGTCTTAACCATCAGTACAACACAAGCAAACAACACAGAAATAATTAACAGACACCAAAGCCAGAAGAGCGGAGGCTGCTATCTGGTGTGTCCCACGGAGTGTCACATGTAGGGCTGTCTGCCTATGGGGCCTCGGCTGTGGGGGTGTGCTTGGAGCAATAAGGTGCTGCCTCTCAGGGGAGAAGCTCATTCTCCTGAAGCTCGGTTGGCTGACCTGGAGAAGCCGAGAGAGCAGCCAGCAGTGAGGTATGTGAAGGGGACCTTCAAGGGAGGTGACAGTGGGGCCTCACTTTTCTTGAGTTTTGTTCCTCCCCTAGAGGCATTATTTGTTTGTTCCACTTGCCTATCGCTATTTTTTGGCACCTTCCGGCCTGGCAAGGTACTTTTTGCTGCCAAATTGGACATCAAGCAGGGCTCTTCAGTGGGCCAATGTGGTGTTGTCATTACCCTGTAATGGTCAAAGTCTGACCAGTGTCAGTGAGTTTAGGACGATCAAGCTGGGTAAAGCAGCCAATGCCTGCTTTAGAGGCCTACCTCCAGGTTAGCTCTAGAGGGAACCCCCAGAGGGCACCTTCCTCCTCCACCTCTTGTAGGGTTGAGAGTCTCTGCCTGGTGCGATCGGCTTTTGGCATCTTCCATTAGGACCTTCCATTAGGGGCTGCCAGTAGGAGCCACTGACAGTGGCTTGCACCAGGCAGTGGGAGAGACTGTCCGCCTGTCAAGGGTCATCCACTGGCAAGCAAACACAGCCCTGGATTCAATGCTTCCACGAGCAATTGTATCAGGAGGAACAAGGTTTCCTTTGGGCCCCGTCCCAAGTGGGAAGGAGCACAGAGCAAGGGGTGGAGGGTGGACAGAATGGGGGTGTGGAGGGAACAAAAAGTATTTGGAGCCCAGCTCTACTGGGCTTCCTGATGCAGCGGCCTGGTCTAGCTGCCTGCACAGCATCAGCAATTAGATACAGCAATGCAGAAAACCAACAAACTCCCAAGTCTCTCTAAAATCTTTTAAATATAGAAAACCATTACGGAATATGACCGACATGGTGTTGAGGCTCACATTAGAATCGAAAGTGTCCTCTATGTCCCAAACGTACTTCTACGGTACTACAGCTGTGTCCCTGAGCTTCTGCACTCTCCTTCGTGGGAGGTGGATTAACAAGCCAAAGTGCTACGGTGGCAGGCCAGGTAGTCCCCAGAGTTTGTGTTCAGGAGCACCATGTGCATTCCAGCACCATGCACCCATGGGGAGCCCTCCCAACACTCCATGGGGGAAACAAGTCTGGGTGGGATTGGAAAATCTCAGGAAGCTTCCAGGCCCCTCTTTTGGCTCTTAACACTGGAGTCCTTTTCTGACACTGGGCCCAGGTACAAATTACCCCCTGTACCCAACACTCACGGGCCTCGCTTCTGACTGCCCCCACCTTGTGCCAGTTCTTGCACTGCTGGCCATTCCTCCAAGCAGAGGGTCCTCAACGTCTCCCCCATGGAGTCTGGCTCCAGGCTTTTACATTTCTGCTCTGTTCCTCCCCTCTTGCAGGATGCCCTTCATCTGGACGTTGATGCTGGCTCTGGGCCTACTGGCAGGGTGTGGGGAAGCCCAGGGCTGCGGAGCAGTCCGGACAGGCTCAGGTGAGAACTGGAACCAGGTGTGGGGGGGGAGGCACTGTCTCTGGAGTGAGCCAAAACACAAACGCGGTCCCTCCCAGGGCAGGCACATCCATGAAGCTGTTGCTGAGGCTCATGTTGGCAGGGGTGGAAGATTCCGGTTTCCTTCAGCTGGAATCTTCTGCCACCTCCCTCCAGCCTGCTGCAGGCAGAGCTGCATTGATCTGCTTCCTTCCTTTTCTCAGTTGTGCAGAACTTCCTGTTTTATTTGAGGATCCACTCAGCTTACCACGTCATTGCCCAGTCCTTTTCAATGAAGCAGGAAGTCCTGCACCTTCTGTTTTTGCAAAAGGTCTAAATGCCTGAGGAAGGAGCACTCCCCCTCAGAGACAGCAGCAGTGGGTTAGGGGCAGCATAGGGTGGAGAACCCAGGTCTCTACCACCAGGTTCCCGCTTCACTCCCCTTCTCAACACCACAATGACCATCATTTCTCTCTCTCTCTCTCTCTCTCTCTCTCTCTCTCCCTTCCCATTATTGTGGCTTCAGGGAGCAACTTGGCCAGAAATCGGCCAGCAAGACACTGGGGTGCACCACGTCCATGGGGAGCAGCCAAAGCTGTGGATGGGAATTGCGATGGGGACTTCACGCATGGATCCTGCTCCCAAAGTGTTAATGTAATGAGTCCCTGGTGGTTTGTGGACTTGGGCAAAGAGTACTACGTAACTGCCGTGGTAGTGAAAAACCGTGAGGACTGCTGTGGTGACAGTTTAAAGGGCGGCATGGTCTACGTGGGTAATGAGATTGTGAATCAGAGAAAACATAACAAACTGTAAGTTCCATTACCCTCCCCAGTTGCTCCCCCCTTTTCACTAGGGCATGTGTCGTTTTAGCCCAGGGAAAGCACCGGAACCCCACAAGACCCAGACACGCATTCCACGCCAATGTCCTTTTCTTTCTCCCACCTCCTTTGGCCTTATCCCACATGGAGGATGACTGTAGCTAGGCCGATGCCCTGTCTGCGCCCACCGGAACATCCTGTCATCCAGTGGACCAGAGTCTGCTTTGACAAACCCGGGGCACTGGCCCCAGCCTACCTTGGTCCTCACAAGTGCCAGCATTGCTGCAGGCAGTGCTGTACCTAGGGGGAGAATGCCCCAAGTGCCACACTGCAGGGGTGCCCCTGCCACCCACACTCCCGCCTGCCATCCCAGCCACCCCACCCTATGGCTGCCCACACCCACTGCTTCCCCCGAGGCATTCTGAGGGCCAGGGAAGCCATGTGCGGCCTTCCCAGCCCCAGAAAGCCTTCTGGGGCCTAAATTGCCAGTTCTGGTTTTCAGCTGAAAACTGGCAGTGATTCTTTAGACCCTTAGAAGGCATTCAGGGGGCCGGGAAGACTGCACAACGCTTTCCTGTCCTTAGGGAAAGGCAGCAGGCAGGGGGCAGCACTGCCAGGTGGAGGGCTGTACCCCTGGAGGTTTGCCCTGGGTGCCAGGGGCACTAGGAATGCCATTGGCCGCAGTCCTGTCTTTGTTCCAGAAGCTGCAGCTGTTAACGCCCTTGACCTCTTTGGACATTGGCCAGTTTTCAGACTGAGACCTCCTTGCCCCCTCTTCTCTCTCCTCCAAGTACCAATATACAAGGGGAGCCCATCAGGACTTTGCCAGCCACCTGAATGTCATACTTTGAAGGGATGGGCAGAGCACCCTGAGCCAAGTGGGTCTCAGGCCCATCCCACTTGCCCAACCAGGGCACCCCAGACCCCATTTTAAAGTCCTGCTTCATTGTGAACCCATTGTGAAAGCAGGAAAGTCCTGCTTCCCCTTATGTTTTCGGGAGGGGGGTTTTCTGCTGCGGGTAGCACCCCAGAAGACCTCCATAACTCAGCCGGTTGTCCTCAATCTGAATGGGGCTGCTTTGACCTTGATGACACACCAAGCAGCAGGTGCATGAAAAGGGATCCTGCTCCCCTGCAGCACTCCCCTGATTTTTCACGGTCAATGGAATCCTACGGACCGGGATGGATGGAGCGGGGGATCATTTCTGCAGATGATGCCTCTGGGGCAGGGGGACAGGTGGTGACACACCTGGCAAGGGAGAATTGTGGACCATCTTGCAAGCCACATGCTGCTCCTGCAGACTGAGCAATGTGGCCAGAATGCCACCCTCATTGATAACTCTCTTTCTCCTGCCCCCCCAGCTGTGGGCCTATCCGAAACTACAATGAAGGCGCCGTCAATGTCCTCTACTGCCAAGCGACGAGGGGCCGATATGTCAGCATTTACATTCTTCATCGGAAGGCTACCTTGACTCTTTGCGAGGTGGAGGTCTATGGCCTCGACATCAAGCCCTTGGCGTGTCCTTGAGGATACTGGATACTCAGCATGGCCTGTGTGCCTTCCCTGGGCAACTTTGGGCAGGAGAGGATAGGAAGCCTGAGTGGTGTGAGGGAGCAGAGACCGGGAATGTGCCCCATGTAGCTCACCGGGAGGCATTAATTTCCAGCTTGCTTGCCTTTAAATCTTCTGCCAAGATAGCCACGCTTTATCCCCTTCTCCCCTGCCAACTTCCAATCTCTTGCAACCTTTTCTAATAAACTGCATATAGTTCACTGGTTCTTCTGCTTTTCCAAGTTAACTCAGAGCACAATTCTATGCATGTATACTCAGAAGTAAGTCCAATTGTGTTCAGTGGGGCTTACTCTCAGGAAAGAGTGTATAGGATTGCAGTCACAGAAGGGAGCATTCATCAAGTCTCTCTGTGTCCTGTTGGGAAGCTCCAGGAAACTTAAAAATGCACAAAAATAGGTATTGTAATGCAACTCTTGGTCAGACCACCTTAACTGGCAAAATGGATGAGAGCAGACTTTTTAAAAAGGTGAAGTTGCCCTGAGCATCGACTTGCTTGGGAAGGCGGCAAACACAGAATTACAGCGCAATCCTAGTGCGCCCCTTGCGTGGACACTACATCAGTGTTGATGCAAGGGGCAGAGTGCCAATGCAGGGGCGCCGATCGCTACCCCACTCGGCGCTCAAGCTGTCAGGCTGACGCTACGAGTAGCGTTGGCCTGAGAGCGCCGACCATGAGCCTCTCCTGCGTCGGCTGGCGCAGGGGAGGCTCCGTGCTGCGATGGCACGGGGATTGGGCGAGGGAGGGAGAGGGTGGGCGGGACATAGGCAGGACATGGGTGGGCTTGGGAAGCGTCCATACTGTCGACCGCTCAAGCTCCAAGCCAGGAACTTGACACATGATCTGTTCCTTCTACCTCCCCCCAGCTGGGACATCCTTAGAGTAACAGAGCTGGCCCTTAGAAATGCACTTTAACAAAGTAAGTAAACAGAAAGTATAAAACAGAAATAGATACATGAAACATAGCTGCACCCACATAAGAACATAAGAAAAAGCCTTGCTGGATCAGGCCAAAAGCCCATCTAGTCCAGCTTCCTGCATCTCATAGCGGCCCACCAGAAGCCTCAGGGAGCAAGCAAGACAACCAGATACTTGTGTCCTGCATCTGGCATTTTAAAGTAGACTGTTACCCTTGCACCACCCCCAAGGAAGACACCAGACTGAGGTTAGGGTTTAGCTTTATTAAGCACAATGTAAATCATGTAACCTACTGATCCCTCCCTCGTCAGTCTGGGGTAGGCAAAAAAACTGCCATCTAGTCTTTCACTCTGCTTTTGGTAAATTATAATCTGAATTATGTGAGATTTCCAGGACCATGTGAATGGCTTTGAGCTGACAATGTTTCTAGTTCTGCAAGCAATATGACCATAAGAGATAGAAGGACCAACAATCCCAATCCCTACCGTATCTGGCATGTTCTCACATTTCATTCCTGTTTTTTTTCTTAAGATGAGGGGGGGGGGAGTTCTCACTATCTTTGACTCTCTGGCAGTCTGCATCGGAGGAAAACATCAATATCCACAGCCAACCTTGTTTCAACATTACATTTATTATAAATATAGAAAAATACAATTTCTGAGATGTGTCTAAATTACACCATATAAGAGAAAGTATATGGCTGCAAATTATCTTGAAAATTCTGAGTAAAAAAAATACATTAACCTTTTCAACAAATTGATCTAGAAAAAAACTGATCAACATTATTTCCAAAATTCTTTTAAACCAGATATGACTACCTGGACTCGATATTCCATTACATAAAATATGCTGAGAGGCAAGCTGATATCCCCGAGAAAAGACTGTAGATTAACTATTTATTAATGGCAGCTCATATATTTTGAGGGGGATAACTATAGAGACTCCATCTACATCAGAATGGCTTAAAAGTCTGGCTTATGACAAAAAGCAGGCTAACAATGTACAAAGGATAAAAGGAAGGGGATTTTAATTATTAAAATAATTATTATACATTGATTTGCTCCTGGATAGTACATTCACTGGATAGTGAATTAAAGGTGATGGAGACCTATTTGATGCAAATACTTGACGAATTAGTATGAATGGTATTCTCATAATATAATTATACGAAATAATATAGTTACAATATTATGCATAAAACAGGAAACACAATCCTAAGGGTCCCCTAGGCCAGTGCATGTCCCTTGTGCCAGCCTGTGAGCGTAGCCACATTTGCACCACACTCCTGCAATTTAGGCCGGCATGAGGATGTGCGCCGGCTTGGCTGCACCGCCACCAGAGCCAGACAAGGAGGGCATCCGGAGGCTGGCATTGGGTCCAAGGGGGGCGGAGGAATGGCAGGGGGCAGGTGGAATGGGGCAGGGTGGAGAAAGTGGACCAGTGGGTGGCCTGACCCGGGGAGGCTGGTGGTGCCTGGATCTGGCACTTAGGGTGGATCCTAACCCCCACCCCTGGACCAGTCAAGCCCGATTCTCCCTCCCTACCCGCCTCCTGCCCTGTTCCACCTCCCCCAGGAACAGGATTTCACTGGCGCAAATCTGAGCAGCCTCATATGGGTGTTTGGGGCTTACCCCGGGGTAAGTATCCTCTTACCCCAAGGTGACATCCACCTGCCTCCTAAATTGCGCGGGATTGGAGAGGCTGGCGGGCCTATGCCAAATCCAGTGCACATTAGGTGCGCTGGGAAGCCTCCCCGGGGCAAAGGCATATTCTTCCCCATGGAGTTCCTCGGATCTGCGCCTGCTGTATAGAAGGGGCAGATCCAAGGAAGCCACACGGCCAAAATTGGGGCAGCGCAGCCTCCCAACAGGGCCTTGGAAGTGGCCTAACAGCCGCATCCTGGCCCCGCCCCCTCCTCGGTCCAGCATGCCTGCTGGCCCTGCCACTCCCCACCCACCACCCACCCAGTACCGCTTGCTTCCCGCCCTCCCTCCTCCCAGAACCGCCCCTGTGCCAGCCAAGTGCCACATGCCAGGTGGCATCATTTCACACATAACAAATAGGTTTCTGATTATGGACATATTGGCAAGTTTCTGCTTTCAGTAATAGCGTTTGCTTTTGAGCAGGAGATACAGGGCCCAATCCTAACAGGCTCTCAGGTACTGGTCTTGTAAAGCTGCCATTAGGCATCCCCAACACCAGTGGCCAGGTCTTACCGCCAGAACCAGCCCAACACCGGTCCTGAGTGCCCAGAAGTGCCCACATGGAGCTGGTGGCCGGTGAGGGAAAGCACTGCTGGTGTTGCTGTTTCCAAGCAGGCGGGGAGGCCCGAACTGGGCAGGGAAAGGGTGCAGCAGGGACGGGACTGGAGGTGGCTGGGCGCCAGGTCCTGGAGCAGCCTTGAGGAGACGCATGGGCGAGCCTCCCCCCTTACCTGGACCCCCTCCTCCGAGAAGCTTCCTCTGACTGCTGCGGCACCTACTGCTGCTCCTCCGGGCTCCCAGGCACCATAGGATTGGTCCCCCAGGCATGGGAGAGACTTCCTGCGATCCCAACCCATTCAGGCAAGAGGGTTGCTGAGGGTCGGACAATACTGCGGAAGGGAGAAGCTGGGAGGCTGAAGCTGGCCAAGCAGACAGTCTCGCCTCCTGCCAGGAGAGGGAGCACCAGGACAGGCCATTTTTCAGTTGCCTCAGTGGGGGTATTGCTGAGCTCATCCTAGCTCTGAGCTGGAGAAGGTGAATTTTTTAAAATGTATTTCCCGGAGTTGGGGAGAGTGTGTGTGTGTCAGAGAATTAAAGGGGGAGGGAGAGTGAGTGTGAGCATGTGTGTGTGTGTCCTGGGCCAGGACCTATCCACATGTCACAGAGGCATGTTCCTGTGCCCTGGCTAATATCTATCCTGGGGCATGGGAGTTTCTGCCCAGATGGGGCTACTTGGAGGTGCCTACATCAGCAGCGCAACTCTGAGGGACCAAATTGGGAACATCTGGGCAAGTAACAAAGGCTAGGATCTGGCCCCAAAGCCCGCTCTCCACCCATGGTCATGATTGTGTGATTGCAATGTGCAAGTAGAGCAAGATCCCTCCCTGGGGATGACTCCTGCCCATCACCAGCAAAGTAAACATCCCCCATGGAGACATCAATATTTTGCTGACCCGGAGAGGGTGGTGGTGCCCAGATCTCGCATTTAGGGTGGATCCGAACCCCCATCCCTGGACCAATTCACCCTCCCTACCCTCCTCCTGCCCTGTTCCACCTCCCCCAGGAACAGGATTTCACTGGCGCAAATCTGAGCAGCCTCATATGGGTGTTTGGGGCTTACCCCGGGGTAAGTATCCTCTTACCCCGAGGTGACCTCCAGCTGCCTCCTAAATTGCGCAGGATTGGAGAGGCTGGTGCCTCCCCCAGGCAAAAGCACTTTTTTCCCCCTGCCCCAGGGAAGGCTCCAGCCGCCCCATGGAGTTCCTTGGATCTGCGCCTGCTGTATAGAAGGTGCAGATCCAAGGAAGCCACACGGCCAAAATTGGGGCAGCGCAGCCTCCTGACAGGGCCTTGGAAGTGGCCTAACAGCCGCATCCTGGCCCCGCCCCCTCCTCGGTCCGGCATGCCTGCTGGCCCTGCCACTCCCCACCCACCACCCACCCAGTACCGCTTGCTTCCCACTCTCCCTCCTCCCAGAACCGCCCCTGCGCCAGCCGAGTGCCACATGCCAGGAGGCATCATTTCACACATAACCCACAGGTTTCTGATTATGCACATATCGGCAAGTTTCTGCTTTCAGTAATAGCGTTTGCTTTTGAGCAGGAGATACAGGGCCCAATCCTATCAGGCTCTCGGGTACTGGTCTTGTAAACCAGCCATAAGGCACCCACAACACCAGTGGCAAGGTCTTACCGCCAGCACCAGCCCAACACCGGTCCTGAGTGCCCAGAAATGCCCACATGGAGCTAGTGGCAGACTTGAGGAGACGCATGGGCGAGCCTCCCCCCTTACCTGGACCCCCTCCTCTGAGAAGCTTCCTCTGACTGCTGCGGCACCTACTGCTGCTGCTCTGGGCTCCCAGGCACCGTAGGATTGGTCCCCCAGGCACGGGAGAGACTTCCTGCGATCCCAACCCATTCAGGCAAGAAGGTTGCTGAGGGTCGGACAATACTGAGGAAGGGAGAAGCTGGGAGGGTGAAGCTGGCCAAGCAGACAGTCTCGCCTCCTGCCAGGAGAGGGAGCACCAGGAGCGGCCATTTTTCAGTTGCCGGGGGGGGGGGTGTTGCTGAGCTCATCCTAGCTCCGAGCTGGAGAAGGTGAATTTCTTAAAATGTATTTCCGGGAGATGGGGAGAGTGTGTGTGTTTCAGAGAATTAAAGGGGGAGGGAAGGGGAGAGTGAGCGTGAGCGTGAGCGTGTCCCGTCCCCCACGGGCCAAGACCCAACCATACCTCACTGAGGCATGTTGCCATGCTCTCTTCCGATGACACTTAACAAGGCTTTTTTTAACCAGACTTTTCAAAAGGCTCTGATTGATCCCATGTCAATTACTGATAACTGGAGCAGGAGTAACTGAACTACTGACTGATCTCCTGTTAACTTTTGACGTGCAGAGAGCACAATCCATACCGCAGGCTGGAAAAGGCAGGCTGACACGCCTGGCCAATATCTATCCTGGGGCACGGGAGTTTTGCTGAGCTACCAGGGGAAAGGGAAAAGATTCCACTTTCTCCATGTACAACTCAGCCCAGATGGGGCTACTTGGAGCTGCCTAAATCAGCAGTGCAGCTCTGAGGGTGCAATGGCAGTGCAACCAATGTGGGCCATCTGGGCAAGGGACAGAGGTGAGGATCTGGCCCAAAGGCCCGCCCTCTGCCCATTCCAGCTCACTCTCCCACTGCCCAGTTCAGCCCTTCCACTGCCCTGTTCCACTTCCCACTACCCTCCCCGAGCCTCTGTGCCAGTCTTGCAAGGCCAGCCTTACCTTCAGGCCTCTAGGAGATGGAGACTCCTTATGGTTCAGAAAATGGTGCAAATGCGCTGTACGGTGAGTAAGGGTTTGGGTTGTGCTGAGAGTAGCATAACCAGGAATAGAAGGATTAATAAGGAAAAAAGGAGCAGAACTAGAGAAGTGACCTGCGTAGGTTGCTTAGGCAGAAGAGGGGCGAGGTTAGCTGGGATCCCGATCCATTCAGGCAAGAAGGCTGCTGAGGGCTTGAAAACCTTGAGGAGGGGGGAATTTGGGAGGGTGAAGTTGGCCAAATAGACAGTCTCTCCACCAGCCAGGTAGGCAGCCCAGAAGCCAAAGGTCCCAATGGTCATGATTGTGTGATTGCAATGTGCAAGGAGAGCAAGATCCCTCTCTGGGGATGATTCCCGCCCATCAAAAGCAAAGCAAACATCCCCCATGGAGTCATTCATGTTTTCCTTGCACCATTCCATTCCATCACTAGTCACCACAAAGATGGCATTGCTGTACTTCTCTCTGAAGTAGTTCATGGCTTTCTCCAGGTAGCCTCTGTCAGCCACCACACCTTTCCAGATCCTGGGCATCACCCTAACAGAATCCCCTCTCCGGACATGCACCCCGACAAATGTCACATCCTGGCGCTGCCCACTCAGACTCAGAAGGTATTGGTTGGCCTCTTCCTTGATGTGATCATGGAAGGAGAACTCCTGAAGAATCTCCTGGCGGATGTGGTGATAGAAGGTGAAAGAACAAGGGTAGCCCATCAGCTGGACATACCTGCCCTTGTTGTGGCAATAATCCTCTGACATCCAATCATGCAGATTGAAATTCTGCCAACGGATCTTGCCAACCACCTCAGCAGGAATCACAGGCAAAGTAATCCGGAATATTGATGATAGGTTTTGATGCATGGATGGGTGGACGTAGGCTTGGTGCCCGTTGAGCTTGGCCAAGGCATAGAGGGTAGCATATTGTCCCATTAGGCTCCCCAAGCTCCCAATGGGGTGCATTGTCAACGTACTATTTTTTATAGATGCAGTGGAAAGTTTAGGGGTCTTCACAGGAGAAGAAAGCGTTCCAGGAATGAGAGATGAGGTGAGGTTTTCAACTGGAGCCTCCAAGTCTGGTAGAAAGGATGGTTCTGCAAATGCAAGAATGTGGAGAGAAACAGCAGACCCAAAATGCCAAAGCAAATGAAGAAGAGCTGACTGAAGATACGCCTTTCTGGGAGATGCATCACTCCGCAATAGGTGCACCTACAGAAAAAATAAGGTGAAGTGAAGAAGCAAGTCCGATCAAGCTCTTCTTTCCTTCAAATCCAAATCAAATCAAATCAAAATACCTATATTGGCATAAAAAGAAAAAAGAAAAATAATTACAAAATATTTCTGTAAAATCCAATAAAATCATAGTGAAGCACTCACTTCTATACACTCTCTACTATTATTAAGCTTCACAATGGTATATAAAAAAACAGCAAGCTGAATTATAGATTTTGAGTCAGACTGCAAAAGGAGAATTTTTAACTTTTCTGCATCTGTAAGTTGATGGCCCTTCAGAAGAGATAGATCTAACAATTTTACTCGCGCCTCTTCATGTAAAGGACAGTAGAAGATGGGCCAGCGATTCAATCTCACCCAGATGGCAGGGGCAGATTCTATCCTTGTAAGGTATCCCCTTAAACCTACCCCACAGTACCGCTGAAGGCATGACGTTACAACGGGCCGGTGTAAGTGCCCGTCTTTCGTTGGGGTTGGTTAACACCGAGAAATAGCTTGGAATTTTACCCATTATTATGGGCAATTGCCAAATAATCGGGGAAGTGCCACTCTGGGCTGAGCTCAAGAGCTCCTGGGCCTGATTATCTAATAGTCTTTCCTTAATCATGCGGTAAGCCTCAGTTTGGGAAACGGCTCCTAATTGTTCTACACCAATTCCTATCTGCTTAATTTTTATCTCCCATGCTCTAGTTGGAGAGAAGGAATCCGTCTTGAGTTGGTGTAATAGGTTATTTGGATTATCATTAAAATACACTTTTAACCAGAATTTCAAAGTTCTCATCCAAGCAAGAGTCACGATCTTAGATTGGCCTAGCTCAAGACACAAGGCCGAATACGGCACGCAATTTGGGAGAGCTAGTATTTTCCTTAAAAAGACTGCCTGGATTTGTTCGAGCACGTGGTTAAATGATGTTATCCAAAGCAGGATTCCATACAGCAGTTGAGCCATAGACTTGGCATTAAACACTTTGAGGGCTGCCGGAATTAGAGAACCTCCTCTATTATAAAAGAATCTCAAAATTGCTAACATGGAGGTATTGGCTGCAGCCTTTGCCATGTTACGATGTCCTATCCAAGAGTGGTTAAATGAAAATAGGTTTCCCAGGTATTTAAAGGATTTTACCTGTTCGATGGAATGACCATTGAAAATCCAATTAACAGGTTTCCACGACTTGTTAAAGATCATAATCTTGGATTTCTGGAAATTTAACTGCAAATTATTCTCAGACAGGTATTGCAGACATTTATGAATTAATCTTTTAAGACCTAGCTGAGTTCTTGATAAAATAACTGCATCGTCTGCATACAGTAATATGGGAAACTTGCGATCTCCCAATTTAGGGGGGTGGCCGTCTATCTCAGCGAGGGCCGGCGCCAGATCATTCAGAAATAGGTTGAATAAGGCAGGAGCCAAAAGGCAACCTTGCTTCAACTTGGTCATCAGGCCTTGATCCACTTTCTCTAATGTAACTAAGCTTATGTATGCAAGGGACCAATCAATGTGGTCCACCGCACCATCCTAACTCATGTTCTGGTGGTGCAATGTGCTTTATGGCTGCTGCAAAAGACAATGCGCCATATGACGTGGCCTGGCCATCTCCCCAAGCAGCAAGTAACTAGGGCTGCACACTCTGGCAGCCCTGGCACCAGTACGTTAGTGCGCAGGAGGGCAGGGGCGAGTGACTGGGGCAGTTAAGGAGGCAGACACCAGGAAGGGGGCGGTAGTGATAGCTTTTGTGCTACCAATATCCTATCACCCTTCCCAGCAATGATCCAATTCTCCAGCTGCACTCAGATTTGCGCCAACTAAGTAGTTAGTGCAGATCCAAGGATACCCATTGGGGCAGGGGAGGCTTGCCCTGGAGCAAGAGAACCAATGTTTCCTTTACCTTAAGGAGGCCTCCAGGACCTGAAATGCACCCACATGATACAGCACATGCCCCGTTGGCAAAGCTACATTGGCAGAGGGGGGATTTAGGTAGGATTGGACTAGCAGCAGTAGTTTACTGCATGTACATCTCCAGGGACAGTATATCAGCCCCGGAACTCTATTTCCCCTCCTCACCCCATCAAGCTCTTGATCTGAGTTTCCCTGGAGGCTGTACAGTCAAGCATATGTTGGAACAATTTTGCTGTATTCTTAAAAAGGTAAAGGTTTCCCCACGACCGAATGGTCTAGTCATGACCGACTGTAGGGGGCGGTGCTCATCTCCGTTTCAAAGCCTGTGAGCCGGCGTTTTTGTCCGATCATGGTGGCCAGCATGATTCTACGCCGTAGCGCACGGAACGCCGTTACCTTCCCACCAAAGTGGTCCCTATTTATCTACTTGCATTTTAGGTGCTTTCGAACTGCTAGGTTGGCAGGAGCTGGGACAAGCAACGGGAGCTCACGCTGTCGCGCAGTCTCGAACTCCCAACCTTGCGGTTGAAAGCTGTATTCTTAGTCTGTTCTTAAGCTTCAAGGCGCAATCCTAACCTGAAGTTAGGCTGTCAGGCTATGCAAAGTTTGGCTGGCAGAAGGGCCACTGTAAATCCCGTTGGACCACTCTTGGAGTCGGGGAGGATGGCACACGTCTGTCTGCTGGCCTCTCCGACTCCAAAAGTGGTCCAAACATACTTTATGCTGTCCCTTGTGATGGCCAAACTTTGCTGGCCTAATTGTGCTGGCCCAACTCCAGGTTAGGATTCCGCCCTTAGTCATTTCCTTTGGCCAAGACTGGAACATACACTTAAAGATGAGGTTGATCTAGATGAGTGGTTCTTGTGTTGTATTCATTACCTTAACATCTCTGAATTGCAGGGGAAAGGCAAGATATACATTTTTCTTTTAAACAAATATGTGTGGAATGCTTCTGTCCCCACCAACAACAAAAAAGATCAGGGTAGGGGCATATCGTCTGTGTCAAAATAGCTATTTACAGTGGGCCCTCCTCATCCACAGGCTTGACACCTGAAGGTTTGACTAACCATGGGTGGTGACCCACCAGTGCCTCGTGGTAGCATCTGGAGTGTTATGTATGCAGAAGGATAGCCAGGGGTGAAGCCTCAGCAAGAGGCCTGGAAGGGTGGTGCTAATCACCCCTCCGATCAGGAGACCTGAGCTAGATGAATCCAGAAGAGGGGTTGGGCTGTTGCCTTTGTTCTGTTAGTTCTATTTGTTGCCTGTTAAGAATAAACGTTCAAGCTGCACCTACCTTGTCTGAGTGAATCTGCATGGAACCCAGTATATGGGGGGGTGTTCTAAGGTGCAAGGAGGGCGCATGTGGCTTCCTCGTGCCTCAGAATACTTCTGGTTGTGTCTGGAGGTCCTCTGAGGGCCCCCTATGGATTTGAATACCCACAGATTTCTGTATTCATGGGGGGAGGCTCCAAAATACTTTACGGTGTCCCTTGTGCCGGCCAAACTTTGCTGGCCTAACTGTGCCGGCCTAACTCCAGGTGAGGGTTGCACCCTTAGTCTAGCTCTGAAGGTTTTCTTGGCCTCGGTGCCTGGTTCTGAGAAATGAGGCATCTGTATTTTAATTGCCTCTTAATTGCCTCCAAGGTCTGGCAGGCCCCTTAGTCAGTGTACCCCGGCTCCTTGTACCTTAAGTATTACGTTATTGTCATATAATAATGCGCTATAAAGAGTTAATTGGTTATTTAAAAAGGAGAAAAAGAATTAAACCATTGCTGTCCTGTTTAGCACCTTCAAAGGGCTTGTTTATAACTTGTCAGGTAAGTGGGGTTTGGTTTTATATGGACTCATGAAAAGAGTGAGACTCTTTTCAGCCCCATATTTCACAGATAGAGAAGGCTTATTTCTGAGTAGTTGTGCATAGAGTTATTCCACAGCCTACGTGACATTTCCACAGCCTACTCCCCACCATGAGATCCATCAACCGTAACATTGATGTGCCCCTTGACCCAGGCCTCACATCTGTCTCAAGAGCGCCCAACACTCAGCCCTACAGCCTTCTTATGCCTTCAGTGCATTTCTTCCCCACCATTTCCCTCCTCTTTTCATTTGCTTCTGTTCATTTTCCCCTCATGCAGTTCCCGCTTCAGGCCTGGCCTATTTGTCTCCCTCCATTTTGTCTGTGCTTGTTCTGCTCCAGTATCTTGTTTCCCTTCCTTATTCCACCCCCCACCCACATTAATTGCTCTGGGGACTCGCCTTCCCTGGGCTTACAATATCTGCCTTTCATCACACGTTTAGAAAGAAATGCCTCTCCTAAGGCCAGTCCGGAGGCAGCGAGGCCTGGCAGGTCCCTGAGCACAGTGTCCTCTGACAGACCGGCCTCTTTGGCGTGAGGCAGAAACTGCTGCTGCTCCAGTCTCTCAGGTACTACCCAAATGCCCTCATTTCTCAAGCCACCAACCACTGAAACCCCCTCAAGTGACTGAAGAATGAGGGAGAGATCACAACCACGATCATAGGTTGCCCAGAAATCACTTAAGGGCAGAGAGACCAATTAAGAACACCCCACGGAAGTCACTTTGGAAGCAGCCGTTCTGGCAGCCTGCAGAGGCCTGAGGAAGAGGCAAGCACAGCACACCTTTCCAGCACACCTGCTTCATTCATAGATCGAGGTATGTGGACAGTGCACCCCATGGGGCACTTGGGGAACCAGATAGGAGGATATGCCACCCTCTATGCCTTGGCCAAGCTCAACAGGCACCCAGCCTACGTCCACCCATCCATGCATCAAACCCTAGCATCAATATTCCAGATCACTTTGCCTGTGATTCATTCTGAGGTGGTTGGCCAGATCCGTTGGCGGAATTTCAGTCTGCATGATTGGATGTCAGAGGATTATCGCCACATCAAGGGCAAGTATGTCCGGCTGACAGGCTACCCTTGTTCTTATACCTTCTAGCACCACATCCACCACAATCTAAAAGAATGGAGAACACCACCAGCAACAGCCATGAGAAAGACACTGTGCTGGGGTGAAGAGGGACAATTGCTCTCCCCCTGCTAAATATAAGAGGACACCACTTCAAAAAGTGCCTCTTGCCCAGTTAGCAGGAGTTAGGCCACCAAAGTTTGGCCGGCATAAAGGATACCATAAAGTATGTTTGGGCCACTCTCAGAGTCAGAGAGGTCAGCACACAGACGTGCACCATCCTCCCTGACTCCAAGAGTAGTCCAATCATGCTTTACGGTGACCCTTGTGCTGGCCAAACTTTGATGGTTTAGTTTATGCCAGCCTAACTCCAGTTTAGGATTGTGCTCTTACACTCATGACCAAGTCACTCAGACTTTTAAGATGGAATTACTTTGGTTATAATAGGTGTTCATTTGCAATAGTCGAAGGGCTGGAAAAGGCACTTGCCCAAAACTCCAGAGAAGCTACAGACATATAAGACAGTTTGCCATGCTCTGAATAACGTCTAGCCCTCGCCAAGCCAGTTGGCCCATGAATTCTGTGCCCAGCCACTAGGTATCGCTACCCAATTGGACTTCTATTCTCACTTTACCTTGTGTATCACTTGAAATGTATGTCCATCTTTACTCATTATACTGTTATAGGAACGGTAGAGAGAGAGAGAGAGTGAAAGTGGCCAAACAGCATCACATCCTTAAAAGTCCTGAATATCCCCAGACCACTTGTCCTAATCCATGTTTTGAAATGTGATAAGGAACTTCTACATGCTGAGTACCATAATGTGGCTACATTTAATCATCTGCCTCCTCTTCCTTTTGGTTTCTGAGCAGCACAGTATGATGAAAGAGTAGGGTGCCCCATAATGAATACCACAAGCCCCGCCCTCAAATTTCCCTCCAGTTTTAGCCAAATGATGGCCTCTGCGTAATCTAGAAGATTCTCAAACTTTTTAGACTGGGGCCCACTTTTTAGAATGGCACTCATGTCAGGACCCACCAGAAGTGATGTCATTAACCTGTAAGTGATGTCATTGCCGGAAGTAACATCATCAAGCAGGAAGTGCTGTCAGTGTGATGTGATCAAACTCTCCTGGAATGCAAACTGGCATTCCTGGACTGCAGGTGAGAGCAAAGAAGCCATTTATCAGCCGGTGTGAAGGCAATTGTGTGGCCTGAAAGAAAGACTGGATTTTGAAAGTTTCATCTTATCTGAACGTAGCAGTTCTTGAAAGATTAGAACCTCTTTGTGATTTGTAAAAAGCCCTTGGGGTTGAGAAAAAAGCCTGCCTATGTAAACCACCTTGAGGCTGCAATCCTATATTCACTTTCCTGGGAGTAAGTCCCACTAAACACAATGGGACTTACTTCTGTGTAGACATGCATAGGATTGCACTGCCAATTAAAGTCAAAGGAGCAATCCAATGACCAAGAAAGGTGGTATATAAATACTAGTATTATTGTTGTTGTTATTTATTTGTATTCCACTTTTCTCCCCAAAGGGCACTTAAGGCGGCTAACAATCAGTTTAAAAAATACATAATTATAAACATAAAACTATGAAATACACAAATAATGAAAAGCCAATCAACAGCAGTGTAAAAACAGTCAAAAACAATAAATACAAAAGCGGTGTCCTAAAAGGAAATATTTATAAGATGTTGTATAGATGGCATATTACTCCTGATAAGGTTGCCAGAATGTATAAAAATTCCTCAAATATGTGCTGGAAGTGTAAAAATATAGAAGGGACTTATTATCATTTGTGGTGGACATGCGTGAAAGCAAGAAAATTCTGGAGAGAGGTCCATGAAATATTGCAAGAGATTTTACAATGTTCAATTCCATTTAAACCAGAAATATTTTATTAAATATTTTACAAGATATTTTGGATGTAGAGCAAAGATATATCATAATGCATATTGTTACAGCAGCAAGATTGACTTATGTGCGAGAGTGGAAAAATGAAAATACGCCAAGTATGGAACAAGTGATAAGTAAGATTTATGAAGTAGCTGAAATGGACATTTTGACTGAAAGATTACGTGACGTAAAGACTCATAAAGTAGAACAGAACTGGCGGTTATTTTATGAATGGATGGATACAAAATGTTAAAATTAACAGATTTAATAGAATATAGCGATATGAATCTGAAGTAATAGAAACTTTGGATATAATATATAGATTTGCTAGAAATGATTACTAAGTTGAATGAGATGCACTGCAATAATTTACCTTTTGTTTGTACCTTGTCTGATCCCCTACCTTCTTATTCTGTATTCCTTACCTATATCTGTATATTAAACAATAAATTTCTTTTAAAAAACAAAAACAAAAAACAATAAATACAGGCATGCCTGTATCCACTAATTTGGTATCCACAGTTCCAGTTATCCACTGATATCACGGATACTGGGATGCCTATTAAAAAGATAGGGGAACATTAAACAAATCTGCAAGAGGCACGTTTTCAAGTGGTGTCCTCTTATATTTAGCAGGGGGAGAGCAATTGTCCCTCTTCACCCCAGCACTGTGTCTTTTCTAGTGGCTGTTGCTAGTGGTGTTCTCCATTCTTTTAGATTGTGAGCCCTTCTGGGACAGGGAGCTATTTAGCTTTACTGCTATTATTTGTCTGTAAACCGCTTTGTGAACTTTGTGTTGAAAAGTGGTATAAAAATACTAGTGATTGATTGATCTCTCTTTCATTACCTTGTAGCAAAACCACTGATGTTCTCCTCCCTTTAAAAAGGCGCCCCCTGTATCTATGGTTTCAGCTGGTATTCATAGTGGGATGCGGAACAGAACCCCAGCAGATAGTGGTGCACCTAAAAAGGTGCACGCCTGTCTACAATTATCTTACTCTGTGAGATCATAGGGTATCAAAAGCTCTTTGAAATAAGAAGGTCTTGCCAGAAGCTTAAAAGCAAGGGAGCTGTTCTCAGTTCAAAGGGAAGGGAATTCCATAGTACCGGAACCACCACTAAGAAGGCCCTGTTCCTGGCCGCCATCCTCCTAACCTCTCTCAGTGGTGACACAATCAACAAGTCTCCCTCAGATGACCTAAGAGAACACGCTGGACAGGCCACCATGTGAGGCCACTTGCTAGTACAGTGATGGTGAACCTGTAACATGCGTGTCAAAGTTGACACGCCAATGCATTTTTACTCATGCACGGCCCCGCTGGAGCTGCCGGCATGTAAAGACTTGCTTCCCTGAGCCTGTGCCGATCAGAAGCAGCCCCGCTCCCACGTGAGCTCTTGCAAGCAGCTGGGAGGCCTGCAGGGGCTATGCTAAAGAAGTGAGGGATGTTACACCATCCCAGGGGGCAACAGGTTGCGTCTGGGAGGGGGCAGGGGGGCTGGCTGGTTTTGATCTCTTCCGACTTGTCAGTGCTCTGAATCCTGGGATGCCTGCGCGTGCGCAGAGAGTCAGGGAAAGAGGCAGGAAGCAAGAGAGAGGTGGGAAGCAACAGACAAGGCAAGGCGTCAGAACTGCTGCTGCTGGCCTCTGTGTGTGTGTAGGAGAGTGCACGTGGGAGTAAGAGAGAGTGAGAAACAGCCAGCCAGAGAGAGCAAGAGAGCCAGAGAGAGAGAGAGAGAGAGAGAGAGAGAGAGAGAGAGAGAGAGAGA
>JAJKFI010000414.1:132229-167040 GCA_029204185.1 Lerista edwardsae
GGGGGGGCGAGAGGAAGGGCCGTTCCCCCGCGCCTGGTCTGCCAGGGCACGGGCAACGCGGCACTACAATGATTGACAGCCTGTCAAGCAGAGCAAAAAGTTACAGGTTAAGGCAAATATTGATGACATTTGGGAAAGGACACACTGTCCTGATAGATGCTCCAAGCCTACATGGAGGAGCTGGAAGGTTCTGTTGCAGATGAGAACCTTGGTAGTGGAGGCAGGATGGGAACAAGGTGGAATGGAAAGACCCAGTGGGCTATGGCTATTAATGGAGACCAACTTGGGAGGAAGGGAATGGAGGGGGCATCCTGAGGGTGGTGTAATCACCTTGACCAAAGATGGCATAGAACCCAGCAAACTGGAAAACGCGGGGGGGGACGACTCTCCCCCAACCACTGAGAGTAATTTTCGGACTGTGGACAAAGTGAATGAAGAACCCCTTCCTTTGGACTTGGAGTCTTTATCACAAGGCTGTAATGATGTCCCACCAATGGGAAGAGGGAGCTGCCTCCCCTCACCAAGGAGGAGAATTGCCAGAACATGAGCCAACCTGCCAGCTCATGCCTGACTCAAGATGAAGAGAAAGTCTCCCCCCTCCCTTCATGGCTTACGGCCTTTGCTAAAGCAAATAAAGAAGGTCATAAAGCTGCTCATAAAGAACATTCTAGCAGCTGAAAGCACAGAAGGGAAGTTAAAAACTTCCCCATACACAAAAAGAGGCAGAAAATAGTCAAAAGCACTCATTAAAGCAGCAGGGGGCACAGTGAAATAAAGAGATTGATCATCTGGGTCACGGCAGGTACTTGCAGGCAGTGTGTGGATGAAGCCCCACATGATGCTGGATCAGCACTATGGCCCACACTAACTGCCCAATCCTAGGTAAGGCCGACATAGCAGGGCTATATCCTAAAGCCCATTAGGAGGCGGCAGCAGCAGCGTGCAGGACAAGGGGGGATTTTCCCCTTGCACCTGTGTAAGCCCTGGTCGTCCCTATGGTCCTGCTCGGACATGTGCCTGCCGTTCTGCAAGCGCAGAGGAACGTGGACGGGAGCAGCCCGAATCGGGGCTACCCTGGCCAGGGACGGGCTTTAGGATACGGCACTACAGCCGTCTTGCATCACCGCTCCCGTCGCCGCCCCCTGCGTTGCCCAGGAGTGGGAGCTGCTGCGGCAGTAGGATTGGTGGCGGGAGGGAGAGTGTGAGCGGGGGGAGGGTGGGACATGGGCGGGCTTGGGAGGTGGCCGCATCATAAGCCTGTCTGGGAGGCCGCATGGCCCCAATTTGGACCGCGTGGTCTCCTCGGATGTGCGCCTGCTATTTAGCAGATGCATATCTGAGGAGCGCATAGGGGAGGCTGGAGACTCCCCCACGGTTAGGGAGCGCACATTTCCTTGATGCAGGGAGGCTCCAGCCTCTCCTAAGCAGATATGGCGCTGGCCCCTTGGCCTTGCCAGTCCGGTGCTGCTTAGGATTGTGCTCTCAGCAGTTTATTACTCATTTAATGACTCATATAGTCACAGTCCTATTGGGCCCCAGCCCCACAGCTGCAGGAAGGGGGAAGGGCAGAACTGGGTGGAGGGAGGGTGGGCCAGACGGCAGTTTGGGCCGGGGAGGGGATGGCATCAGAGGCTGCTGCAAAATCCCATCCTCTCTCCAGAGCAGCAGAGCCCCACTAAATAGCCAGCACAGATTGGAGGAGACCCATTGATGGGCCTCTGGGCTTGCCTGGGGGAAGAGGCCAAATGTTTCCTCCTCCCAAGGTGCCTCCAGCAGCTGCCTGGCTGCCACTAGATGCCGCAGTAGCCATTTGGTTGTCGTTGCCCACAGCGCCCAGGTATCTTAGAACTGAGCTGTTAATCTGAATTATCCAATCATGAACAATAATGTACGGGGAAACACATAGTTGTAATCTAGAGCTAGATACAAGCAGTGCAGAGAGCACGAGAACCACGCAGCATGTAGCAAATGCAACTTTAAGCATAAGTCAGCTGTTCCCACACCAGCAACAGGCCAAGAAGGCCGATTGTGACCAATAGATAGAAGGCCTAAAGAACTCGGGCAAGCCAGCCCAACTGGGAAAGGGTATCGAGGTGGGTGGGAATGTAACTGACCACAACGTGTAATAAGCTCAGCCTCCAAGGAGGCAGGGACTTGCTTGTACGATTCTGAATAAAGGTTCATGACTCTGCCTCTTGGGGACAGGGACCTGCTTGCTTGCTTGCCCATTGTGCAGCTTCGTCTCTTTCTCTTCTGCAGAACAAACTTGGAAGTGTTCCAAACTTCAAACTTGTTGTCTTTTTGAATTCGCTACACCCTTAGGGGCTATAGCACTTTAGCTAGCAATAATATATTGCAGTTTAATTAGAATAAAACTCAGCGTCACTATGATAGCATCTGGTGGTGCAGGGATAACAGGCTATCTCAGGATGACAGATGCAGGGAAATGGCAGCGAGATTCAAATAATCTCGTGCTCCCCGAGGCATCAGGTGGGCCACTGTGAGATACAGGATGCTGGACTGGATGGGCCCTGGGCCTGATCCAGCGAGGCTTTCTTATGCTCTTATGTTTTTTTCTGAATTAATGGCCATTTCAACAGTCTCCATAAACATCTCGCATGACAAAATAGTCCCAAAATCTGGCAGTCCTGAATTTCTTTTCTTTTGTGGGTGCAATCCTAAGCAATTTTCCAGCAGCTTACTCCTCCAAAGGTCTACATAGGCTTGCAGCCTTAGGACCCAATCCAGCAGTAGTTACCGTGGGTGGTATGCTCACACCACCCGGGTGACTGTACTGTTGCACATGGTGCCATAAAGCACTTCCAATGTCAGCAGTGAGCCCAAATGCCATGGCAACGCTGACCCTGCGTGCCCTCGAGGAAGCACTGGTCGCCAGCGAGGGATGAATTTCCCACTTGCTGGCAATGTGGCCTTTCGTGGCAGGGTGGGAGGGTGTTCCTGGGTGGTGGGAGGGGTGGACCGGTTCCCAACCTCCAAGTAAGGTCTTGTCTGCCCGGCTGCCTCAGCATGCAGCAATATCAGCGTGGCTACTGCTGCGCTCCTGGGAATTCAGGCAGTTCGGGATTGGGCTGTTAGTTTCAAGGCAGTAGTCTGCTATTGCCAGATGATTTCCATCTGAGTACTCCTTTTCCCAATGATACTCATTTGATAAAGTTCATGGGGGTGAGCGAGTTGTCTTCAACCCAGTTCTACAATGTACCACAAGAAACAATTTACTATAATTGCAACCGAATTCCTTACAAATATGCACCCTTCAAGTTAGTGCAACTTCTTCACAAGTAAGATATTTAGGTGATAAGCATTGTTCTGAATTTTGCAACTTGTAAAGCACATTGATTCATACCTACTTTTCTAAAGCTGTTCAACGGCTCCTGAAAGAGGCCTTCTGTTCCAGAGGCTTTGCTCACAGTTGACAGTAGTTACCAGCTCAGACGTCAACTTAGAATGTGAATAATGGCTTTCGGTAGCACAATTTTCCCAAAATAAAGTGTGTGTCTATATCTCTGTTCCCATTATGATCTTATCTTTGCCTTCAGAAAGGTTTTAGGAGATATAAATTTCACTGAAGAGGTGTATTTATTGTAGAAACACTTTCTGCTTTTTGAATGGGTGCAACCAAAAATACATCTTATCTACTGTACATCAGTACGCATTTAAAAAAAAACGTTTTTCAGTTACTCTGCCAACATGAAGTAAAGCTTCTACTTCAACCATATATTAACATTAAAAAATAAAAGATTAAAAACCTCTCTTTTTGAAAATACTGTCCATTGTATTCATCAAGCACAGATTTGTACAAACAACTGCACTGCAAATAATGTGAGAACGTAGAGGGCCTGACAGCCTTACCTTGAGGTAGGACAAAGATGGAGTTGTGCTGTGATGCAGTTATGGTTGATTTAGGTGCATGTGCAGAGAATTCCAACAGAGATGTGGATGCCTTTCCTGAACTCTTGGAATGAAAGGCTATCCAAGCCAGCTTGTGGGGAATGTGGGGAACTTTGCAGTGTATTGCCCCATTTGCAATTATTAACTTTTGAACTGATTTTTTTTTTCTGGAAGAATACCTGGAAGACAAAAAGGAGCCAGTGTGAACATCAGAACATTTAAACACTGTGCTGGGTATGAGTGCCTTCATGCAATATTACAGGGGCAAGACAGATATTCTGTCAGTATATTGTTCACCATGCGGTCCCTCAGTCTCCCTACTTGAGCTGACCCATCAAGTCTAGCTTCCTGTATCTCACAGTGGCCCAACAGATGCCTCAGGGAGCACACGAGATGACAAGATGCCTGCATCCTGTTGCTACTCCCTTGTATGGTATTCTGAGGTAAATTTCTGAGGTAAACTTCTGAGGTAAATATGAGGTAAATAACACAGAATTTGCTATCATAAGAAGAGCCCCACTGGATCAGGCTAAGGGCCCATCTAGTCCAGCTTCCTGTATCTCTCAGTGGCCCACCAAATGCCTCAGGGAGCACACATGATAACAAGATACTTGCATTTTTGTTGCCAATTCCCTTCACCTGTCATTCTGAGGTAGCTTACTTCTGAAGTATGGAGGTTGCACTACACATCTTGGCCTGTACCCTGTGATGGACTTTTCTTCCAGAAATCTGCCTAGTTCCCTTTCAAAGGCACCTAGGCCAGATGCCATCACCTCTTATGGCAAGTAGTTCCACAGTTTAAATGCCCACTGGGTAAAAAAGTATTTCCTTTTATCTGTTCTCACTCTCCCAACACTCAATGTTAGTGGATGTCCCATGGTTCTGGTATTGTGAGAGAGGGAAAAGAACCTCTATCCACTTTATCCATCCCATGCATAATTTTGTATGTCTTTGTCACCGGCGGCACGGCGCCCTGGCCCCTCCCACCGGTAGCGACCCCTTACCTGACAGCGGTGGGGGACCGGGAACGCCAGGAGCAACCCCGCGCGGAGCATCCCCAAAGCCCGGAAGGCCCGGGGCGGGCCCCGCGAGTCGGCAGGCGGGACCCTTCACCCCGGGCTGGGAAGGACGAGCCGCAGGCGGCACTCAGCCCACAGCGCAGGCCGCGGCCGAGAGCGACCTCCCCCACACCTCCTGCATTAGGCCGGGGGAGGGAAAGCGAGGCTTGGGGCCTACATCGCCTGAAATCTCGCGAGATCTCGGGAGCGAGATCTCGCGCCGGGCGAGACTTCCTGGAGAGCCCGAGATCTCACGAGATCTCGGGACCGAGTTCGCACCGGGCGAGACTTCCTGGAGAGCCCGAGAACTCACGAGATTTCCAGCGCGAGATCTCGGGCCGGGGGGAGGGACTTCCGGTCCCTCGGCCTGAGCTCATAAGGAGCTTGGCCGGGGAGCCGGGCGGTCGCTCCCTGGCGCAGGGCGAAGGTCCGGCGCTGGAGAGCACCGCGGGGGCTGGCCACCCTCCACCCTGTGCTCCTTGGAGAAGGACCCCTCAGAGGGTTGAAGAGGCTGCGAAGGAGGACCCCAGAGAGAGGGGAAACCTCCGACCCCGGCATCTCCCCCCTTTGCCCCTGGGACGGGGTCAGTGTGGGCGGGCCCCCCCAGGATGGGACGCAGTCCTCGAGGGCAGGGTCAGCTGGACTGAGGGTCCCTGGGGGCGGCTCGAACCCCTTCCCTCGGGGCTACTGCCCCTGCTGCCTCAGCACAGAGGAGGCCCAGGACTGCCTCCAGAGCCCTCACCTGGCAGCCAAGCCACGCTCCAGACCCCTGCCGCGCCGCCGCCACCAGCGGCTACTTCACGGCCCCGCAGCAACTCTCAGTAGGCAGACCCCTTGCTCCCTTTAAAGGACTGCCCCGTGCCGCAGGTTAGGGGCAAAGAAGGGGAAGAGGACTAGGCCCGTGGTGTAACGTGGCCCCTCGTATGCTGCCTGGCACGTACGCAGATGAATGTAAAACAAGGCTTCACAATAAAGTGCCTGCAAGCTGTGACCCTCGCCTCCCACCTCTCTGTGCGCCAGCGTCACGAACAATGCCAACAGCTCCACAATCGCCGGAGGGCAAGTATGATACGGGGCCCAGGGGATGTGCCCATGGAGGCGGACCCGACAGTCTTAATCAAGTCCCCCCTCAGGCGCCTTTTTTCTAGACCAAAGATCCCCAAGCACTGTAGCCTTTTCTCATATGGGAGGTACTGCCCCAGCCCAGTAATTATTTTGGTCGCTCTCTTCTGCTCTGTTTCTAGCTCCGCTATATCTTTTTTGAAGTGGTGGAAACCAGAACTGTACTCCAGATGTGGCCTTACCATCAATCTGTACAGTGGCATAATAATATTGACCGTTTTATTCTCAACCCCTTTTAAAATTATCTGAAGCGTAGAATTGGCCTTCTTCACCGCTGCCGCACATTGGGTCAACACTTCCATCAAGTTGTCCACTAGCACTCCAAGGTCTCTCTCCTGAGCTGTCACAAAAGCACAGTACAGAACCCATTAGCCTATATGTGTTGATTTTTTGCCCCCGTGTGCATCACTTTACATTTGTCTCCATTGAAATGCACCTGTCATTTTGCTGCTCATTCCCCCAATTTGGAGAGATCCCTCTGAAGCTCTTCACAATCCCTTCTGGTTTTCACCACTCGGAAAAGTTTAGTGTCATCCACAAACTTGGCCACTTTGCTGCTTGTCCAGGTCATTTATGAACAAGTTGAAAAGCACGGGCCCCAAGACGGATCCCTGGGGCACTCTGCTTTTCACCTCTCACCATTGTGAACATTGTCCATTGGCCCCCACTCTTTGCTTCCTGCTCCCCAACCAATTTTTAACCCATAAGAAAACCTGCCCTCTTATTCCCTGACTGTTTTCCCAGCAGCCTTTGGTGAGGGACCGTGTCAAATGCCTTCTGAAAATCCAGATAGGCAATATCCACAAGGTCGCCAGCATCCACATGTCTGTTAACCTTTTCAAAGAATTCTAAAAGGTTTGCGAGGCAAGAATTACCCTTACCTTTTCCTTCAGCAATGCTTGCTCTTCCAACCACCTCCCTGGCTGGTTTCCTGCTTCTAACATATTTGAAGAAGCTTTTATTATTCCCCCTTATGTTGCTGGTCAGGCTTTCCTCAAAGTCTTTCTTGGCCTCCCATATCAGCCAGAGTTTGTGTTCCTTTTTCATTCTCCTCACTAGGGCAAGACTTCCAATTATGGAAGGAAGCTTCCTTGCCATTTACAGCTTATCTAACTTTACTTGTTAGCCATGGAGGCACCCGCCTGGACCTAGTCAAGTCCTTCTTTCTATGCGGTATACATTCCCGCTAGGACTCTACTATGGTTGTTTTAAACAGCCTCCATGCAGCCTGGAGAGATTGGGCTCTTTTTAGCTTCCCTTTCAATTTCTTTCTTACTAGCCTCCTCAATTGGGGGAAGTCTACCCTTCCGAAGTCAAGGGTTTCATGTCAGATTTGCTTGGCCCCCTTCCCCAGAGACCCTGTTCAGGCCAAACCATGCCCTGAGAGTCTTTGCTAGGAGCTGGAATTCTGCCATCAGTGGCATCATCCACAGTGGGCAGCATCCTCTCAATTCATGCAGCATCCTCTCAAACAGCATGCAGGGGTGATTGGAGTAACAAATGTAGGCTGGATCACCCAGCACCCTATGCATGCACAAATGAACGTATCACACAGCAATGTAAAGAACATGACAGGCCACAGGTGAGCAGGGGGAGTGAAACTCAGGGAGTTCTGCAGCAGGAGATTATCTATTATTATGTATTCAGTTTCTATCCCACCTTTCTGCCCGAGGGCACACAAGGCGGCTTACAACATTAAAAAGGCAATACTATAAGCCACAACCACACGAGCAGCAACTACACGAGCAACCTCATTCTGCACTAATTGCAATTTCCGGACCGTCTTCAGAGGCAGCCCCACGTAGAGCGCATTGCAGTAATTAATCTGGATGTCACTAGGGCGTGGGTCACTGTGCCCAGGTCTGAGCTACTCAGGTACGGTCACAGCTGGCAAATCAGCCGAAGCTGAGCAAAGGCTCCCCTGGCCACCGCCACCACCTGGGATTCCAGGAGCAGCTGTGGATCCAGGAGAACCCCCAAACTGCGGACCTGCTCCTTCAGAGGGAGTGCAGCCCCATTCAGAGCAGGACGATAGTACAATACCCGAGTTGTGGATTTCCGGGCCAGGAGCACCTCTGTCTTATCTGGATTTAATTTCAGCTTGTTTGCCCACATCCAGCCCCTAACTGCCTCCAGACAACGATCCAGGACCTCGACCGCCTCCTCAGAATCAGGGGGAAAGGAGAGATAGAGCTGAGTGTCATCAGCATATTGATAGCACCCTACCTCAAACCCCCGGATGACCTCTCCCAGCAGCTTCATGTAGATGTTAAATAGCATGGGACCCTTGCAGCACCCCAAACCTAAGAGGTCAGGGTGCCGAACAAGCGTCCCCCAGCACCACCTTCTGGGATCTGTCAGCCAGGAAGGAGCAGAACCACTTCAAAACAGTGCCTTCAAGCCCCAACCCAGTTAGCCAACCCAGAAGGACATCGTGGTCGATGGTGTCGAAAGCCGCCGAGAGGTCCAGCCGGACTAACAGGGACGCATTCCCCCTGTCCATTCCCCAGCGTAGGTCATCCACCAAGGCGACCAACGCAGTCTCCAAACCCCGGCCTGAAGCCAGATTGGAATGGGTCCAGATAATCCGCTTCCTCAGCATCCTCTGAAGCTGGGACACCACCACCCGCTCAATCACCATTCCCAGAAATGAGATATTCGAGACTGGCCAAAAGTTGTTTAAAATAGTGGGATCCAGGGAAGGTTTCTTTAGGAGGGGGTGAACAATCGCCTGCTTTGAAGCAGACGGCAGCACCCCCTCCCTCAGAGATGAATTCACCACCCTCCCCATCCACTCGGCCAGCCCTTCCCGGGCAGATCTAATCAGCCATGCTGGGCAAGGGGCGAGCGGGCAAGCAGCAGGCCTCACGCTCCAGAGAATCCTGTCTCAGGTTCTACAATCTGAAAAGAATCCCAAATAATCGGATAGACAGGTTCCCTGGGGACATCACTAGATACGCACACTGCGGTGTCCAAGTCATGTCGGATCTGACCGGCCTTCTCCACAAAGTGTTTTGTGAACTTGTCACAGCGAGCCTCCGTGTGCTCCTCCCCTCCAGTAGGGGAGGCAGATGGAATAGGCTATGGACCACTCGAAAGAGCTCAGCTGGACGGTTCTCTGCGGACGCGATGGTGGCCCTCTTAGCTGCCACCACGGCTCTAGAATAAGATCTCAACAGGGCTCTAGCCCGTGCATGGTCAGATTCGGCACAAGTCTTCCGCCACAGTCGCTCTAGATGTCTGCCCTGCTGCTTCATCATTTGCAGCTCCTCAGAAAACCAAGGAGCTGCTCTTACTCTGCGACTGGGCAGAGGATGCTCGGGAGCGATCTCATCCAGGGCCCTGGTCATCTCCCTATTCCAGAGATCGACCAGGGCGCCAGGTGGGTCTCCAGCTCTGGCAACAGGAAAATCCCCCAGAGCCCTCAGGAATCCATTTGGATTCATCAGCCTCCAAGGGCGGATCATACAATGCGATTCCCCCACCATTGCAGAGGTGAGAGGTTGCAACAAGCCTAAATCCCACCAGAAAGTGATCTGTCCATGACAAAGGAGTGATCTTAACCCATTTGCTACCATGGGTATTTTTGCGCAAAAGTCTTTTGCCTTTTGGAACATGTACAGCCACTGCCCTTCTCAGGGCAATTATGTTTTTGGAACCATGTCAAAGTGTTCCCATATACCTGAACTGAAACTGGTGTTTTTGCCCGCCAGTGGTACTGAAAGTTTAATGTTTACTGTCCAAAAATGGTGTGCTATCCAAGGTACTGCGTATCAATTTCTATGGACATGTTGAAAAAAAGCTACCTTTATCCCTGAAAAACTCATTGTTCACTGAGCATACAGCTTGCTTACTTCAGGAATTTCCAGAAGGGGGCCCTAGAGTACAAATCCTGAAGTAAGAAGTTCATTCTTGCAAAACTGAATTTTTTGCAGAGGTTTGAGTGCTACAATTTGGCTAATTAGGTCTTTTGCAGACTTCTGGTACTTGTTTTACACCCCCCTAATGAGATGGAGACAGAAGTCTTCTAAACTTTCCTTGACCCTTCTCTGCCTTATAAACATGTTGGGAAAAACCCTATTTTTTCAGAGCTGGCTTCTGCAGCTTGCAGCTTCAGAACTGATATACTGATATAAGGTCAACCTTTCACCCACCCCAGCCCTAGAACAAGCTGTGGAGAAAAAAAAAATCTTTCTCATTACATTGATTTGTCCTCTAGCAGCTACAGAGGCAAGAAATAACCCTTTAGTTGCTACAAGGATGATTCCTGTGTGAAACAAAGCAAAATCATCAGTCCCATCTCCCAGCATTGGACTGTGTCCAGGTGCTGATTTGGAGGAAGCGTATTTGAATCTTCTTCTGTGTTCTTGCACCATTGACAAGACTGATTGTACAACTAATATAATTTATTACCAGTATGTGTCACTGAGTGTCACTAGCCTGAGGAACTCTGAGGCCTCCTGAGGAACTCTGAGGCAGTGAAGCAACTAAGTGCCCAATCCTGTTCAATTTTTCAGTGCTGAGGCAGCCACAATGAAACCCCAAGGTAAGAGAATAGTTGTACCCTTACCTTGGGGAGACTTCTGTGACTGTCCCCACACTGCAGGATGCAGCACATGCCTCACTGGTACAGCTGGATCACCACTGGAAGGATTGGGCCCTAGGTACTCATGCCAGTGCCTGCAACCTGGGTCATGAGTGCACAGAAGCACCATCATGGTTTTTTTTTTCCCTTCAGCCAGTAGGTAAATGGTAAAGCTACAGTTTATGACTGAAAGCAAAGATGCATCACAGATTGTGGGGAAGTATGGCACAGTAAAGCTATGGCACAGTAAAGTTTCCTGCCATGGTGCAAGAACAGGATGACCCTCACAGCATGAATCAGCTTTGTGAGAAATCAGCTTTGTGAGCTTTGTGTCTGCAGTGAGATATCTAGATCAATTGCTTTAGACCCAAATCTGCTCAGAGAAACCAGGTGAGCAGCAGACTGTGTGTATTTCTGTACCTTGATAAGGCAACAACAACCTATTTTTGTTTGTTTGTAACACAGAGGTCACCTATTTTCTAAATGGCTTTGTGTAAATCTCAGTGATTAGTGACTATTCACTCTAAAATGCAGATTCTTTCTAAATTGCTCTGCAATTGTCAGTGATTGTTGTTGTTGTTGTTGATGTTGTTGTTGTTGTTGTTCAGTCGCTAAGTCGTGTCCGTGTCAGTGATTAGAGGACTCAATAGGTGTGATCAAGTTTCTTCTGTAGGAATGCATGTTGCAGCTTTCTGGTAATTGTCCTCATGAAGCCTGTCTTCATAGTGAGATGCTTTATTCTGGTAAACATGGTAGTAAATTGCCTACAGCCTTATGATATTTGATCTAGAGCTGCCTTCTACAGTTTTGTGGAGTATAAAAAACATTTTTTATTGCCAGATGCAATAATTCATTCACAGTCTCTGAAGACATCAGAACACTAAAAAATAACACAGGACAATTAGGAGATATGTGTCTATGTTTTCACCTAACTTGTCCCCCAAAGTAAAAAGATAGTTAGCCTCTACAAAGTTAGCCCATAGTTTGAATTGAAGTACGCGCGTTTCCTACCATCGGTGTATTTGCCCGCCAATTATTAAAAAAATTATTACAGGTGCTAATTGTACCTGAAAGCTTTAAAGTTGACTCAGTGAGAAAGGTTAGCCCCTGCCCTAACACAGGAAGCTAAAATGGCAACTTTCATTTCAGATTTGGGGGGGCCCCAATCAGATTCAGAAACGGCACCCCATAAAACAAAAAAACCCAAAATTCTGCCCCTGTTTCTTAAATGATGACATGGGTGGACAGTCAAAACAACTGTACCTCTAAAAAGGTCTATCCTTACACTGTTTACAGAGCAAGTTTCAGGTAATTTGGTGCAGCCACTTTTTGAAAATCTCTAAAACATTAATTGAAATTAATTGGCGGGTGAATTCACCAATGGTAGTAAACGTTGCATCATGCGTTGGGGCAGATATTCTTTGAGAGAAACCCATGGTTGCCATGGAGGCCATGAAATCCTGAGCTGCAGCTGTTCCTGGGGCCTCGACATGAGCATTAAAGTCTCCCAGCACGAATAGGCGAGGGGGGACCAGCACCACACTCCAGATCACCCCAGTCAGCTCAGGCAGGGAGACTGTTGGGCAGCAAGTACACCAACACAATCCCTATTCTGTCTCGCCCCTCCAGCACAACACAAAGGCAGTCAAACCCGGTGAACCGCTGAACAGGGTAGCTGATGAGATGGATGGTATCCCAGTAGAGTATTGCAACCCCGCCTTCCCACCCCTGTAGTCATGGTTTCTACAGTACCCGGAAACCCTGTGGACAAAACTGGGAAAGACTAACACCTCCCAGCTCATCCAGCCTGGTCTCTGTGATACATACCAGGTCGGCCCCCTCCTCCAGGACTAAATCCTGGATTAGGAAGGTCTTATTATTCACCAACCTGGCATTCAGAAGCAGCAGTTTCAGACTCAGGGGACTGTCACCAAGAGTGCCAAGGGTCAGAGGGGTGAGAGGAGAGCCAGAAAGGACAGTCTGTCTATGACTGACCCTCCTTCTCCTGTAATGGCCAGCCCACCGTCCACCACCATACCTTCCGTAACCTGCAACTCTACTGATGGTGGCTTCTCTCCCCTCTCCTGAGCTCCCTCGAGATGTTAAATGCATAACTCCGGCGGGCCGGCTTCCAAGCCGCTAACAGCACAAAACAGTCTAAAAACACACACACTCTCACACGCTCATACCTTCCCACGAGTACAGCAACCCTCACCTTCCTCACACCAAGGCTTGGGTCACTGCGGCCTCTGCGCCTCTCTCACTGAAGCAGAGGTCCTCTGTCCCCCCCGTCCCCCCTCTCACCGAGGCAGGGGTAACTTTCAAACTCCCTGCCTGACTCTCACTCAGGCCAGGTCTCTGTCAGTCACACCCACCCACACACTCATTAAAAGGCTGGTTTCGGCCTCGCTGACAGGCTTCTTGGTCTCTAAAAGATATAAAATGCAGGAACGTGGCTGGCAATTGAAGATCCACGGGATGTGGAGCAGGGTGGATGGCGGCAGCAGATGTTCCGGGCTCCGATCCACAGGTGAAGAGCCACGGGCAAAGAGCCCTTTGGCTCATGCCAAAGGCTTGTGCCTCTGGCAAGCCAGGGGCCTCTTGTTATTTTCTCACCTGAGGGGACAGCAAATGGAGTCTGAGAGCCGGTCCAACCCCTCCAGAGCACAGCTGTTGCAAACAGAGCAATCACCAACTCTCCCCCTCACCCTGCAGGTAGCTTCTTCATATAGCAGAACCTTCTAGCAAGTGGGTCACGAGCTGCGAGTGCTGTCCTGAGACCAAGTGCCTCATCCGTGACCAAGTCTCAAGTAACAAGCACATTACACATCTGCGCGAGGAGAAAGAGGGAAGGGGGATCCTTGGAAAGATAAGGTAAATGTTTTCTCACCTGTAAATCTACTCTGAGTTTAGGTTTAAGGTTGAGTTTAGTTTAAGGAAAGGTTAAATTTAAGTCTGAGCAAAGTTCAGCTTAAAGGAGCTGATTCTGTAGAGGTCTACTGTGAGTAAGACCAGAGTCTACTTGTGAGTAAGAACCCAAATAAAACATAGGGAAGAGTAGAAACTGAAATAAGACAGAGGTGAAGTCTCAGCACAGGAGGGATAGCAGTCTTCGTGTTTGGAACACTTTGGTGTTTAGTCTTAGTGTTTAAAATTAGTTAAGTCGTTTAATTTAGTTTAGTTTAGTGTTTAAACTACTTACACTAAATTAAACTAAAGTTTTAGTGTTTTAAACTATTTGGGGTCTAAAATACAGTGTGCCACAAAGCTCAGGCATATACTAAGACATATACTAATACTAAGGAGCATGTGAACTAAGCTACCCAGGGAGTGACCCTTTCAGAGGTAAGGGTAATTGAGCTACCTTAGGAGGTTAATTGGGTTACCTTCTGAGGGCAAGTGTGTTATCTGAATTCCTAGGCAGCAGTCAACCTCTATTGTCCAGGTGAGGCCAGCCCCTTTTCAGGCAGGCAGAAAGGAGGCGCTTTCTAGCGGAGGAGGAGGAGCTTTCTAGCAGAGGAAGGAAGGAAGGAAGGAAGAACTTCCTGTATATAGCAGAACCTTCTAGCGAGTGGGTCACAACCTGTGAGGGCTGTCCTGCGATGAAGTGCCTCGTCCGAGACCAAGTGCCAGGTAACAAGCGCGTTATGCATCTGCGCGAGTTAAGCAGCAGGGCGAGGAAACCAGGGCCCCAGACTCTGCCCTCTCTCTCAGTAGCAGGGCAGCTCATCCCTAAATAAACACAGAGATGGAGGAAGACAGCTGGCAGTTTGGCGGGGGCTATCCCGTGTTTTGCACAGAATGCCACATGTATGACTATATGCCTCTGGGGCATAAGTCGTGGGTGTGTCCTCGGTGCAAGGAGCTCCAGGGACTCAGGGAATGCGTCTGCTTCCTAGAGGCCTTGGTTGCGGACCTGGAGAAGCAGAGAAAGGCAGTGAGGGTCCATGATGAGACATCCGGAGGAGGTAGTGGTCGTGGTGCATGTTGGCACCAACAATGTGGGGAAATGTAGCCAGGAGGTCCTGGAAGCCAAATTTAGGTTGCAAGGCAGGATGCTGAAGGCCAGGACCCCCAAGGTAGCGTTCGCAGAAGTGCTTCCCACTCCATGTGCAGGGCCAGCTAGGCAGGCGGAGCTCAGGGGTCTCAATGTGTGGATGAGACAGTGGTGTCGGTGCCAGTGCCCCCATTAGGCACTGGGGGACATTCTGTGACAAGCCAGGTCTGTACAAGAGGGACGGGCTTCACTTGAACCAAAATGGAACCAGGCTGCAGGCGCTTTATATTAAAAAGGTGGCAGAGCAGCTTTTAAACTGATCCCTGGGGGAAAGCCGCCAGGAACCAAGTGGCGTCCAGTTAGGAACTCCTCATACCTACAGGAAGAGGAGGGTGGAGGAGTACCAAAGAGTAATGGAGGAGTAGGAAATAGAACTTCAAACCTGAGTGTAACTGACAGTTTGTCCAGTAAAAAGAGAGGAGGGGAAAAGGGATAAAAAAAGAGTCCCTCCTTAGAGAACTCCATATATAGGTGTTATTATGCGAATGCCCGAAGTCTCCAAGCAAAGATGGGAGAACTGGAATGTTTGGTGGCTAGGGAAAACATTGATATAGTAGGCATAACGGAAACCTGGTGGAATGCAGAGAACCAGTGGGATACTGCAATCCCAGGCTATAAACTCTATAGGAGGGACAGGGAAGGACGCGTTGGTGGAGGGGTGGCCATCTATATCAAAGAAGGGATAGAATCCAGCAGAGTAGAAACTGAAGGTGGGCCGGACTCCACCATAGAGTCACTGTGGGTTAAACTACCAGGCCATAAAAGCAATGTAATAGTGGGGGTGTGCTATCGTCCTCCCGATCAAAAACTTGAAGGTGACCTTGAAATGAGGAAACAAATCAGGGCAGTGACCAAGAGAGACAGCATTGTAATCATGGGGGACTTCAATTATCCTCATATTGATTGGGTCAAATGCTACTCTGGTCAAGAAAGAGAGACCGGATTCCTTGACGTGCTAAATGACTGTGCCTTAGAGCAGCTAGTCGTGGAGCCGACTAGGCGACTCTGGATTTAATATTGTGTGGTACTCGGGACAAAGTTAGGGATGTAAGTGTTACTGAGCCATTGGGGAACAGTGACCATGTCCATCAGAAGTCCATCACAGGCTAAAGGCCATGATGGTTAGCACAACCTCCTTACTTTAGAAGTAGGCTACCTTGGCGTGCCGGATGCAGGGGAGTGGCAACAAGATGAACGTGTCTCATGTATTCCCAGAGGCATCTGGTGGGCCACTGCATGATGCAGGAAGCTGGACTAGATGGGCCTTTGGCCTGACGCAGTGGGGCTCTTCTTATGTTGGTATGATTTTTGAATAGTCCCAGGGCTTGAGGCAATCCGTTCTCTGATCTTTCCATCACAGTGTTTTCATGGGAGGAAATTGGGTCCTTCTTCCATCCTTTCACAGTTCCATCCAGACAAGAGACATATTGGACAATGGCTGGACAAAGGCTGGCGGTCTGCCTTTTTTTAGATTGTGAGCCCTTTTGGGACAGGGAGCCATGTAACTTTATTATTACTATTTGCCTGTAAACCGCTTTGTGAACTTCGTGTTGAAAAGCAGTATATAACTACCTGATTGATTGATTGAATGATTGATCGATTGATTGATCCAGGGCTGTGTTAACCCATGGCCCGGCCCCTAGGCTTTTAGACAATTCAAACCCCTTCCATAACTTCTGGGCTTCCGACTCTTTCAGGTCCACTCCGGTCCTAACACAGCTATGGCTTCATATGGCCCTGGTCTCCTTCTGAGAAGAATAAGGCTGTCACGACCCCAGACCTTGTTGCTTTCCCACTCTTCTCCCGGCACAACTCCCTCTGCTCCTCCCCCTGGTGCTGTGTACTGGGCTGGGCCCTCACTGGCAGGGGCGGACCTAGTGAAAATGGCGCCCGGGGCACCCAATAGAAGTGCACCCCCACAGGAGCCCAGCTCTACCCACCAGAAACAGCCGCAGGTAGACCTGGGCTCCCTATAGGGAAACAGCAGCTTCTGAAACAACAGCAGAACCCAGATCCACCCATTAGGACCAGCCACGGGTAGACCAGTACTCCACAGGTCAGGAAGGCATCCATAGTGCAGACCTTCCCCCACCCATTCAAAATATCTCTCCAGTGCCAAGGCATAACTTTAAGGTCACGGTGAGCTTAGCCTTAGTTGTGTTTTTTTTGTTTTTGTTTTTGTAGTTGGTTCTTAACGTTTGCTGACTTCAGTTTGAAATCCCTGTGTCTCCACTTTCAAAAATCTGAGTCAGTGTCTGAAAAAGCCACATGTGAGCAGAGACCATCATGCAATGCTTCCAATTTGCATGGGAGATTAGCATGTGCCTGCCCCCCAGTTATATAGGCAAATTGGAAATTGGAGTGTAAGTGACAATTTGTCCAGTAAAAAGAGTGGAGGGAAAAAGAGATCAAAAAAGAGTCCCTCCTTAGAGAACTCCGTATATAGGTGTTATTATGTGAATGACCGAAGTCTCCGAGCAAAGATGGGGGAACTGGAATGTTTGGTGGCTAGGGAAAACATTGACATAGTAGGCATAACGGAAACCTGGTGGAATGCAGAGAACCAGTGGGATACGGCAATCCCAGGCTATAAACTCTATAGGAGGGACAGGGAAGGACGCGTTGGTGGAGGGGTGGCCATCTATATCAAAGAGGGGATCGAATTCAGCAGAGTAGAAACTGAAGGTGGGCCGGACTCCAACATGGAGTCATTGTGGGTTAAACTGCCAGGCCGTAAGAGCAATGTAATAGTGGGGGTGTGCTATCATCCTCCCGATCAAAAACTTGAAGGTGACCTTGAAATGAGGAAACAAATCAGGGCAGTGACCAAGAGAGACAGCATTGTAATCATGGGGGACTTCAATTATCCTCATATTGATTGGGTCAACTGCTGCTCTGGTCAAGAAAGAGAGACCGGATTCCTTGACGTGCTAAATGACTGTGCCTTAGAGCAGCTAGTCATGGAGCCGACCAGAGGACAGGCGACCCTGGATTTAATATTGTGTGGTACTCGAGACCTAGTTAGGGATGTAAGTGTTACTGAGCCATTGGGGAACAGTGACCATGCTGCGATTGGTTTTGCCATGCATGTCCAGGAAAGAGTGCAGAGCAAATCTGACACAAGAACCCTTGACTTTTGAAGGGCAGATTTCCCTCAGATGAGGAGGCTAGTTAGGAAGAAATTGAAAGGGAAGGTAAAAAGAGTCCAATCCCTCCAGGCTGCATGGAGGATGTTTAAAATCACAGTAGTAGAGGCCCAGCGGAAGTGTATACCGCAAAGAAAGAAGGGTTCGACAAGGTCCAGGTGGGTGCCTGCATGGGTGACAAACAAAGTTAGAGAAGCTGTAAAGAGCAAGGAAGCTTCTTTCGGTAAATGGAAGTCTTGCCCCAGTGAGGAGAATAAAAAGGAACATAAACTCTGGCAAAAGACAAGTAAGAAGGTGATACGAGAGGCCAAGGAAGCGTTTGAGGAACGCATGGCTAGCAACATAAAGGGGAATAATAAAAGCTTCTTCAAATATGTTAGAAGCAGGAAACCTGCCAGAGAGGCGATTGGCCCTCTGGATGGTGAGGGAAGGAAAGAGGAGATAAAAGGGGACTTGGAGATCGCAGAGAAATTAAATGAATTCTTTGCGTCCGTCTTCACAGCAGAAGAACTTGGGCAGATACCACAGCCCGAACAGCCCTTCCTAACTAAGGAATTAAAGCAGATAATGGTTAACAAGGAAGATATTTTAGATCAAATTGATAAACTACGTATAAATAAGTCACCAGGCCCAGATGGTATACACCCAAGAGTTATTAAGGAACTAAAGAACGAAGTTGCTGACCTCTTAACAAGAGTATGCAACTTGTCCCTTCAAATGGCCACGGTGCCAGAGGATTGGAGGATAGCCAATGTCACGCCAATCTTTAAAAAAGGGAGAAGGGGGGACCCTGGAAACTACAGGCCGGTCAGCCTAACGTCTGTTCTGGGTAAGATGGTGGAAAGCCTCATCAAAGATAAAATCCTGAAACACGTAGAGGAGCAAGTACTGCTAAAGGAAAGTCAGCATGGCTTCTGTAAGGGTAAGTCTTGCCTCACAAACCTTTTGGAATTTGAAGGAAAGGGCGGCGTTAGGGGTGGATACGTAGAGTGACCTTTAGGTTCATCCAAATAAAGATGTGGAGACTTGTTCTAAATATAACTTTGTATTATAGAACATATTTACATAGAACAGCTTTCAGAAATCATATCAAGCTCTCTCTCTCTCTCTCTCTCTCCACACATCTCTCTCCAAAGACAGCTCCTCACACACTAACACCTAACTGACACACAGTCCAGTTAAAGCCCGTACAGAATCGCAACATTTACCTGTACATATCACATGATCAGGTTCCCGCCTAAAAGCTTAGTTGCTAACTCATTTTAGCTTGCAAATTTATACCAGTGTTCAAAATCACATCCCAACACCCCTCCAAATTTCAAGTTGAAATGACATACACGTACATGACACACAGTACATTCATAACTATAAATTTAACTTTTCACATCATCTGCTATTCCCAGCAACTCGCACATAACATTGTGCTTAACCGTACCCAATGCTTTTGTCATGATGTCAGCCTTATTGTGTTCCGATGGACAGTAAGCCAGCTTCACTAGTTAGTTTTGCACAGCTTCTCTTACATTGCAATATCTGAGTCTACATGCTTGCTTCTACCCTTAACTTTCTGCGAAGTGGCCATAGCAATGCATGTCTCACTGTCATCCCAAACTGTGAAGGGCTGTACCACACTGATTTGCAAATCCTTAAGCAGTTGCTGGTACCATATAAGTTTGGTACAAACTTCAGAAAGTGCAGAAAACTCAGCCTCTGAGCTCGAAATCGATACGCAAGACTGTCTTCGTGCTCTCCAACCCACCAGGGCCCCTCCTAGTGTGACAATCATACCCGAAGTGGATTTTCTACTCGTCATTTCATCTGCCCAGCTGGCATCAGAGTAGGCTACCAATTCCAAAGCTTCCACTGGTTGAATTATCAGCCCTTTGTTCCTGTCCCCTTCAGGTACCTTAATATTCTTTTAACTCCTTGCCAATGTCTCTCAGTTGGTTCAGAGACATGTCTGCTAAGAATATTAACAGCTGCTGCAATGTCTGGTCTGGTCCATTGAGCTAAATACAACAAGCTCCCTACTGCAGACTGGTACCTTTCCTTGTCACAATACTCTATTTCGCTATCTTCTTGTTCTCCAATGTCCCTTTGAAAATCAGTGGCCATAGGAGTCTTGGCAGGTTTACACTGTTGCATGCTAAAACTTTCCAGCAGATGCTCAATCTTTTGCTGCTGTCTCAACACATAACCTTTACCTGGGAGTTTTTCAACTTCTATTCCTAAGTAATTTTTAATTTCCCCAAGGTCTTTCAGTTGGAACTCTTTCTTTAAACTTAGTGCAACCTGTTCATCTGCTCCTCAGTTTTTGCCATTATAAGCAGGTCATCAACATGTGTTAACAAATATATTTGCTCATTACCATTCTGCAAAGTATATACACATGAATCTGCTCTTGCAGCTTTAAAACCCATTTTTTGCAAGGTAGAATCAGGCATCGATTCCAATTATGAGCCGATTGCCGAAGGCCGTAAATAGCTTTGTTCAGCTTCCATACCACACCTGGTTGTGTACTGTATCCAGGTGGTTCAGACATATATAGCTCCTCTTCTAAATTTGCATTTAAATAGGCAGTGGTGAAATCATAATGTTTAACTCTAAGGTTTAACTTAGCAGCTAAAACCAAGGCAATCCTAACTGATTCCCCTCTCACTGTTGGAGCATATGTCTCATTAAAATGAATGTTTTCTTTCTGGGTGAAACCTCTTGCAACAAGCCTTGCCTTGTGCTGCAAGTTGCCATCACTCAATGTTTTCTGTTTATACACCCACCTGCAATCTATTACTTTCTTCCCAGGTGGTAACTGGCATCTCACAAACACTTTATTATCCATCATGGATTGCATCTCATTATTCAAGGCAACTCTCCATCTTAGCTGCTCAGCTTTTGATTGCATTAACATTTCACCATAGCTTTGTGGCTCACATGTTACCTGGCACACAGAAGCAGGTGAATAATGTTCTGGTGGCACACCTTTATTAAACCTTTCAGATCTTCTAGGAGTCACAGGTAGCTCTAATTGCTCACCTTCATTTTCTTGGCTATTTACAATAATAGGAAGATCCAAATTGTCTTTCTCATCATTATCCAGATTCTGTGCTTCATTGCTAGATTCAGCCTTTTGCTGTGGTAACACTGGCTGCTGTGTCTGGGCACTAGAACTTTCTGGCAAACACACTGGAGAATCCTTCACCCTTTCCCAATTCTGCTCGATGAAATTTGCAGATCTTGAGAATGTGATTCTGCCTGATCCAAGTTCAGTGAAGCGGTAACTTTTTCCCCCAGCTTCATAGCCCAGAAAAACCACCTTCCTAGCTTTGACTTGACCTTTTTGTCTAATAGCCTTAGGGATATGGACATAAGCACTGGAACCAAAAATTCTGAGATGGGCTAGGGAAGGCTGTCGCCCATACAAAACATAATAAGGAATTTTACCTAGTGCTGATGTCCACAATCTATTAATCAAATAATTCGCAGTCAGGGTCGCCTCTCCCCAATATATTCTGCTAAGCCCTGAATCAGCCAGCAGGGAACTTTGCATCACTTGCAGGGTTCTGTTTCTCCTTTCAGCTACCCCATTTTCTGCAGGCGTATATGGATTTGTTTTACGGTGCTGAATGCCTTTCTGCCTCAGCCAACCTTGGAAGGAACTAGACAGGAATTCTGTTCCTCTGTCTGTCTGCAGAGCACCAACCTTTTGATTATACCTCCTCTCTGCAAAATTCACCCATTGTTTGAACTTAATAAAGGTCTCATCCTTGCTCTTCATTAAATAAACAAAACCATATCTTGAAAAATCATCTACTATAGTTAAAATGTATCTTGCACCTCCCATGGATTTGCTCAAGGGTCCTATCAGGTCTGCATGAACCAATTGAAAACACCTTCCAGAATTTCTTTCACTTTTCTTACTTACAGGGTATGCAACAGATTTTGCTACTTTGCAAGTTGCACAGTCCAAATAATTGTTGCACTTTTTCAAATTTAAACCTTGTGCACTCTCAATTGTTCTTTTCAATGCTGCAAACCCAGAATGTCCTAATCTCCGATGCCACAAGTGGATACAATTTTGGTGCTCAGGGGTGTTTGCAAACACACTCATACACTCCTGAGTTGCATTGGTCTTAGGAACATCTTGCAGCATGTATAAGTTATCATTTTCTTCACCTTGCACACACACATTATTTCCCCTCATAATGTTGCACACATTGCCTTCAAATTGTACCTTGTAACCTTGCTTGCAAAGGCAAGAAACACTGAGTAGATTGTGTTGCAGCTCTGGAACACAAAGAACTCCTTTAATAAACTCACCCAGGGAAGGCATAAAAATTTCTCCCTGGCCCTTCACTGAGGTGCACACACCATTAGCCAAACTGACATGGGCTTTTGGTGTAGGCACCAGCTTAGTGAACAAAGCAGGGTCAATTGCAACATGCTGGCTAGCACCAGAGTCCACTAGCCAAGTCTGTTGGTCACTGTCTTGGGTCATCTTGACCACGGAGACTTTCGCTTCTTCCTTGCCACGCCATGAGTTCAATCCTGTCTTTCTTGGGGGTCTTTCTTGTGTGCAGTCACGTTGCAAATGATTCTCGGATCCACATCTGAAACACCTTTTGATGAAATGCACGCTTGAGCTTTTCTTCTCAGTGTTCTGGATCCTGCTTGTTGTTGGGTTGCTGCTGCTGCTGCTGCTGGCTCTAATCTTCAAATTCTCTGACCTTTTCTCCTCTTCCTCCAACAAACACCTGGTCAGGAATGCCACGGTCAGTTCACTCTCTGGCATCGCCTCCAGAGTGAGCACAAATGTATCATAACTAGAGTCCAGGGAGCTCAGCAATATACAAGCCCTTTGTGGCTCTGGAAAACTCATTCCTTTCTCCTCCAGCACTTGGAACATCTGCCTCATAAACTGCAGGTGTTCTTTCATGCTGCCTCCTGGTTGAAGCCGTGCTCTATACAACTTTCTGGACAACATGATCTTGGAACTCATTGTGTCCCGCACGTACAGACTTCTCAAAGTCCTCCAACACTCATGGGCTGTCTTTATCCCTCTCACATGCACCAGTTGGTCATCCTCCAGGGACAGTATCAACGTGGCCAGAGCCCTCTCATCCTCTCTGGACTTTGCCTCATCATACTCAACTGGAGGGTCTTGGACGATGGTCCACAGCTGTTCTCGACGCAGGAACACTTCTATCTTTGTGCTCCAGGCCATATAGTTGTTCCCTGACAGACGGGTCAAGGGAAAACTCGCCATGCTGATGTTGGTCTGCATGCTGACCTCACAAGATTCTTCTTCCTCATCTCAGCTTCCTCCAACCTGGAACTGGTCACTGCTGGTCAACTTGATGTCCTTCTAACGGCCTGCTGGGCCCATAACCTGAAGGAAAGGGCGGCATTAGGGGTGGACACGTAGAGTGACCTTTAGGTTCATCCAAATAAAGATGCGGAGACTTGTTCTAAATATAACTTTGTATTATAGAACATATTTACATAGAACAGCTTTCAGAAATCATATCAAGCTCTCTCTCTCTCTCCACACATCTCTCTCCAAAGACAGCTCCTCACACACTAACACAGACTAACTGACACACAGTCCAGTTAAAGCCCGTAAAGAATCGCAACATTTACCTGTACATATCAAATGATCAGGTTCCCGCCTAAAAGCTTAGTTGCTAACTCATTTCAGCTTGCAAATTTATACCAGTGTTCAAAATCACATCCCAACAGAATTCTTTGAAAAGGTCAGCATGCATGTGGATGTTGGTGAACGTGTGGATATCATATACCTTGATTTTCAGAAGGCATTTGACACAGTCCCCCATCAAAGGCTGCTGAAGGAACTTCATAGTCAGGGAATAAGCGGGCAAGTCCTCTTATGGATCCAGAATTGCTGAGCAAATCTGTCACAAATGACCTTGACTTCCGAAAGACAGATTTCCCTCAGTTGAGGAGGCTAGTTAGAAAGAAATTGAAAGGGAAGGTAAAAACAGTCCAATCTCTCCAGGCTGCATGGAGGATGTTTAAAACAACCATAGTAGAGGCCCAGCAGGAATGTATACCACGTAGAAAGAAGGGCTCGATTAGGTCTAGGTGCCTCCATGGCTAACCAGTAAAGTTAGAGAAGCTGTAAAAGGCAAGGAAGCTTCCTTCCGTAAATGGAAGTCTTGCCCCAGTGAGGAGAATGAAAAAGGAACACAAACTCTGGCAAAAGCAATGTAAGAAGGTGTAACCAAGATACAAGAGTATTGGAGGGTTTTTTTTTAATAACTGGATAGATACAAAATGGAAAATTTAAGAAGACTTGTAAAGAGACATATACCCAGGTAGTAGATATTATATAAAAGAAAACAAAGAGTTAGTTCCAGATCCCACTATGAATACCTGAAACTGTAGATACAAGGGGGAGCCTTTTTAAAGGTAGGAGAACATCAGTGTTTTTGCTACAACAAGGTAATGAAAGAGAGATTTGTTTAATGTTCCCCTATCTTTTTAATAGGCGTCCCAGTATCCGTGCTATCAATGGATACCTGAAACTGTGGATACCGAATTAGTGGATACAGGCATGCCTGTATTTATTGTTTTTGACTATTTATTGTTTAAATATTGTTTAAATAAAAACAAAATGGTTTCTTGACTTTATTGTTTTTGACTGTTTTTACACTGCTGCTGATTGGCTTTTAATATGTCATTATTTGTGTATTTCATAGTTTTGTTTATATTTATGGTTTTTTTTTCACTAATTGTTAGCCATCTTAAGTTCCCTTTGGGGAGAAAAGTGGACTGCAAATAAATAAATAAATAAATAAATAAATAAATAAATAAATAATGCCTGTATTTATATAAAACCTTTTTGGTCACTGGATTGCTCCTTTGACTTTACTTGGCAGTGCAATCCTATGCATGTCTACTCAGAAGTACCTCCCATTGTGTTCAGTGGGACTTACTCCCAGGAAAGTGAGTATAGGATTGTAGCCTTAAGGTGGTTTACAGAGGCAGGCTTTTTTCTCAACCCCAAGGTCTTTTTACAAATCACAAAGAGGTTCTAACCTTTCAAGAACTGCTACATTCAGACAAAACTTTCATAGTCCAGTCTTTCTTTCTGGCCACATGATTGCCTTCACACCAGCTGATAAACGGCTTCTTTGCTCTCACCAAAGACACAGCTGGCCCAGCACAACTCCTCTCTCACAGGCAGCTGGGAACAGTCAACTCAGAGCTTATCAGCCACGCTCTCAAGGTCTGCCACTCATGGAACCTTCCGGTGTTCTCAAACTGGCGATCTTTGGATCTTATCTTTGGGCATAATGGCGACTCAACCCTCTTGACCAGAGCTCCTGTCCAATAATCAGATGGGTCTGATTCTTTGCAACTTTTTCACCCTGACCACTATTTACAAAAGTAATTTTGTAATTTTGCTGCAAATCAGGAGCACACCAATGAATGAACCAACTGGCTCTAATCAGGACGCATCTCATACAAAGAGAGATATAGAAGTCTCTTATCAAGCTAGGAGACTTCCAATATAATTTCCTTCCTGATACTTTTCATGAGGCCATTTGAAATTGATGTGGGGGAAAAAAAACCCTCCGATTTCCCCAGAAACCATTCTGCTCCTTTCCTGGCTGCAAGCACACCGCATAGCCAAGTTGAAACCACCGTGCTTCCTCCTGGCTCCCCAGCCAAGCACGAAACCACCAAAGGCTCCCTCCTGGCTAGCCAGCCATGCTGAAACCACCAAACTCCTTTCACCTAACAATGCAAGCCTAAACCATTGAAGAACTACAGAACACCACCCTTGTAATGTAGCACAGTAACCAGCAAACAACAGATGCTCTGGCAAAAGTAAAAGCAGCAACTCTTGGTGGAAAAACACTTCTTGGCTAAAGCAACTGTTAAGAGCCTCCTTGGCGTAGCTCTGTATTCCATTGTGGTTATTTTGGCCTATAAGTAAGTTGGTGATTAATGGATAAAGACCAGCATGTAGCTAAAATGTATTATTTCCTTCCCCTTTCATGGATCCCTGCCTTGTCGTGGCGAAGGGGCTTGAGTAGCTCAATGAAGCTGTGAGCTATGCCATGTAGGGTTACCCAAGATGGACAGGTCATAGTAGAGAGTTCTGACTAAACGTGATCCACTGGAGAAGGAAATGGCAACCCACTCCAATACTCTTGCCAAGAAAGCCCCATGGATTACAAAATTAAAAGGCTAAACGATATGACACTGGAAGATGAGACCCTCAGGTCGGAAGGTGTCCATTATGCTACTGGGGAAGAGCAGAACACGAGTACTAGTAGCTCCAGAAAGGGTGAAGTAGCTGGGCCAAAACCGGAAGGAAGCTCAGCTGTGGATGTGTCTGGAAGTGAAAGTGCAATGCTGCAAAGAACAATACTGCATAGGAACCTGGAACATCAGATCTATGAATCAAGGTAAAGCAAACGTGAGATGTCAAAGCTGAACATCGACATCGTGGGAGTTAGTGAACTAAAATGGACAGGAATGGGAGAATTTAATTCAGATGACTATTATATCTGCTACTGTGGGCAGGAATCCCTTAGAAGAAATGGAGTAGCCTTCATAGTGAACAAGAGAGTGAGAACAGCAGTACTGGGGTATAACCTCAAAAATGATAGAATGATTTCCGTTCGGATCCAAGGCAAACCTTTCAACATCACTGTAATCCAAGTCTACGCCCCAACCACTGATGCTGAAGAGGAAGAAGTTGACCGTTTCTATGAAGACCTAGAACAGCTTCTAGAATTAACACCCAAAAAAGATGTCCTCCTCATCATAGGGGATTGGAATGCTAAAGTCGGCAGTCAAGAGGTAAGAGGAATAACAGGCAAGTTTGGTCTTGGAGTACAAAATGAAGCAGGGCAAAGACTGATAGAGTTTTGTCAGGAGAACACATTAGTCATAGCAAACACGCTTTTCCAGCAACACAAACAGTGACTGTACACATGGACTTCACCAGATGGTCTACATCGAAATCAGATTGATTACATTCTTTGCAGCCAAAGATGGAGAAGTTCTATACAGGCAGTAAAAACAAGACCTGGAGCTGACTGTGGCTCAGATCATGAGCTTCTTATTGCAAACTGAACTGGCTTAAACTGAAAAAAGTAGGGAAAACCACGAGGCCCTCCACGTATGACCTAAATCAGATCCCATATGAATATACAGTGGAGGTGACAAATAGATTTAGGGGCTTAGATTTGGTAGACAGAGTGCCTGAAGAACTTTGGACGGAGGTCTATAACATTGTACAGGAGGCAGCAACTAAAACCATCCCAAAGAGAAAGAAATGCAAGAAGGCAAAGTGGCTGTCCTACAAGGCTTTACAAATAGCTGAGGAAAGAAGGGAAGCCAAAAGCAAGGGAGAAAGGGAAAGATATACCCAACTGAATGCAGATTTCCAGAGAACAGCAAGGAGAGATAGGAAGGCCTTCATAAATGAGCAATACAAAGTAATCGAGGAAAACAACACAATCGGAACGACTAGAGATCTTTTCAAGAAAATTGGAGATGTCAAAGGAAAATTTCGTGCTAAGGTAGGCACAATAAAGGACAAAAATGGCAAGGACCTAATAGAAGCAGATGAGATTAAGAAGAGGTGGCAAGAATACACAGAGGAACTATATAAGGCCGATCTAAATGTTCCTGATAATCACAATGGTGCAGTCACTGAGCTAGAACCTGACATACTGGAGTGTGAAGTCAACTGGGCTTTAGAAAGCATAACTAACAACAAAGCTAGTGGAGGTGACAGCATTCCAGCGGAATTACTGAAAATCTTAAAAGATGATGCTGTCAAAGTGCTGCACTCCATATACCTGCAAATTTGGAAAACCCAACAGTGGCCACAAACATAAGAACATAAGAAGAGCCCTGCTGGATTAGGTCAAAGGCCCATCTAGTCCAGCTTCCTGTATCTCACAGTGGCCCACCAGGTGCCCCAGGGAGGCATGAGACAACAAGATGCTTGCATCCTGTTGCCACTCCCTTGCACCCAGTACTCTGAAGTAGCCTACTACTAATGTAAGGAGGCTACAACCCATCATTGCCTATAGCCCACAATGGACTTTTCTTCCAGAAATCTGTCCAATCCCCTCTTAAAGGCATCAAGACCAGATGCCATTACCACCTCCTGTGGCAAAGAGTTCCACAGATTAAGTTAGAAAGAAGGGTATTAAATTCTTGCTCTCAAAGTTTTGATTTAATAAGCTGGTGCACAGTATGAAGATTCATATCGGCCAAAATTTCGGGGGAGAGACCCAAAGAAGATAGCTTAGTTTCAAGAATTGTGAACCATTTAAAGGAAAAGGGATCTTTTAGTAAATCTAGGAGAATGGAATCAGAGTGAGCGTTAAGATGGATTTTAAGCCAGAACTTAAATGTAAGCGACCATGCAAAGGTAGATGGAAGGTGAAAACCCAATTCCAAAATCATAGTAGACAACTTGATAGTGTTTGGAACTCCAAGGATCCTTCTAAGGAATGAGGCAGCTAATTTGTCGATCTCAGGATTGACTGCTTCAATCCAAACTGGGACACCATAGAGTAATTGTGAGAGGGTTTTGGAACGAAATATGTGAAGGGCAGCCTGGATGTATTGGTTACCTCTGTGGAAATGAAATCGGGCGATTGCATTGGATGAGAGCAAAGCTGTAGAAATGGCAGAATTGCGGTGAGCAATCCAAGAGTGTCGGTAAACTCCCAAGTATTTGAAGGTCTGAACCTGTTGATATGTGGAATACCCAATCTTCCAGGTAATAGGCGCCCAAGATTTCGAAAAGACTAAGATTTTAGTTTTGTCAGAGTTGATGGTCAAATCATTCAGGGAGCAATATTCTTGGAATGTGACCAGTAGACGACGGAGTCCCAGTCTGGTAATAGACAAAAGGACAGCGTCATCTGCGTACAAAAGAATAGGTACAGAGGAACCATTGATGGCAGGGGGGGAATTTTCCCGGCTGAAAAGAAAAGAAGGAAGATCGGCAAGAAAGAGGTTAAAAAGGAAAGGAGCAAGAATACAGCCTTGCCGGACACCCTTGTGAATTGGGATATCGTCAGTAGTAGAACCTGCGCGGTCTATACGTATACGGCAAGAGTTGGAAGAATGAAGTTGTTGGATCAGAAAAAGTAGATGGGGATCAATCCCCCAATTCAACTACTTTTTCCAAAGGATATTCCTATTGATGGAATCAAATGCACCTTTCAAATCAATAAAAGCAGTAAATAATTTGGCCCCGAAATGGTCAGAGTATTTCCCAACTAAAAAGGAGAGAGTGAAAATGTGATCCATAGTGGAAGAACCCGGGCGGAATCCTGATTGTTCTCTGCCCAGGAGAGCCAATGATTCGGCCCAAAATGAAAGTTTTTTGAGAAGATACTTGGCGTAGAGTTTGCCTATAAATGACAGAAGACTGATGGGTCTATAATTGGTTGGGAGGGCATGATCCCCTTTTTTGAAAATTGGAATAATAATTGAGGAAAGCCAGGAGTCGGGTAGAAGACCAGATTTGTTAATTATTGTGAATAAATTGGAAAGGGGAATAGACCACCATGAAGGGTTACTTATAAGAAATTCAGGAAGAATTTCATCTGGACCCAGGGCTTTCCCGGGTTTCATGGAGTTAATAAGATCCAGTATCTCATCAGGTGTAACCGGGGGCCATTCCGGTAAATTGGAGGGACACAATGGAGAAGAAGTTTCTAAAAGTGGAGTGGAAAACACATTAGAAAAATGTGTGGTCCAGGAAGAGGCAGATATAACGGAAGAAGGAACACAAGCAGGTGGAGGACAAGTGCGTGAAACCAGGGACCAAAAGAGTTTATGATTGTTAGTCTGGATCGCGTTATGAAGGAGTTTCCAATTACGTTGGGCAAATAAATGCTTTTTATCATCTAAAAGGTCTTGGCATGTTTTTCTCAAGGAAAAATATTGTTTTAATAGCCCAGGAGAAGGATTACAGGTTACATGCCGGAAGAAGAGTCTAATATATTTTTTTGCAGCCCAACAATCTGCGTCAAACCAGGAAGAAGAATGGGGAATTGAATGGGTCTTACAGGGAGTTCTAAGAGACTCAACTAATAGCTTAATAAGTGACTCATAGATGTTAATAGCCAAGGAGGGCAAGTGGGTCTCAGCCAATTTCCTATTCAAGTCTATTGCTTCCTGGTTTAGTTATTAAACCAGATGTTGAGGGCCTCCTCGGTTTTAGGAGACCACCTTAACTTATATAGAGCAAATTATCTATAGACCAGAGAAGCAAGCAAAACAAATTCCTCCGTCTCGTAAAATATCCAGAATGTAGTTGGTAGGCAAGGGAGTGGGAAACAAACTTTGTCAATGGATAAGGAAAAAGAAAACTAAAGGTGACGGAGCTCCAACTCCGACGTCCTTCGGCTTGGAAGCTCCCACCAGAAGCCTGCATAGCACTATTTCCTTTTTTGACTGTTTTCATGCAGGGCCCCCTATGCATCCCCACCCCCAGAGGCGCCAGGGGGGCCTGACCCCTGCAGTGTTTGTTGCCAGGCCTCAGGTTTGGTGCACATGGCTCCAGGCGTTCCAGCAGGGCATGGCGGATGTTTCGTTTCACACCCCTTCTTTTCCCTCATGCCGAGGGGGACCAAAACCTGGACTCCAGCGGCGTCGGGAGTGTCGCTGCTCATCTCAGAGACCCCAGAAACTATGGTCTAGACGCCAATTCCAGCCATTTTCGGCCATCTTCACCTGGGGCCCCCTGCACACCCCCACCACCAGGGGCACTGGGGGGGCTGACCCCACAGTGCTTGTCGCCAGGCTGCAAGGCACACGCATGCCGGGTTTGGTGCATGTCGCTCCAGGCGTTCCAGCAGGGCATGGTGGATGTTTTGTTTCACACCCCTTCTGGTCCCCCATGCTGAGGGGGGGCTTCAACCCAGACTCCAGCGGCGTCTGGAGTGTCGCCGCTCGTCTTGGCAACCCCGGAAACTATGGACTTGAAGCTGAAATCGGCCATTTTTGACCTTTTTCACACATGGGCCCTGCGTACCCCCACCCCGGGGGGTGCTAGGGGTCTCTGCCCCCTGCAGTGTTTGTCACCAGGCCGCTAGGCTTCTGCATGCCGAGTTTGGCACCAATCAGTCCAGGCGTTCCAGCAGGGCATGGCAGACGTTTTGTCTCGCTCCCCTTCTCACCCCCGACACCGAGGGGGGCCAGAACCCAGACTCCAGCTGTGTTGGGACCTCGCCGCTCGTCCCGGTGACCCCAGAAACTACGGATTCGACGCCAATTTCAGCCGTTTTTGACCATTTTCATGTCGGGGCCCCTGCGTACACGCACCCCTGGGGGCGCTAAGGGGCCTGACCCCTGCAGTGTTTGTGGCCAGGCCGCTAGGCTTCTGCATGCCGAGTTTGGCACCAATCGGTCCAGGTGTTCCAGCAGGGCATGGCAGACGTTTTGTCTCGCTCCCCTTCTCGCCCCCGACACTGAGGGGTGCCAGAACCCAGACCCCAACTGTGTCGGAACCTCGACGCTCGTCCCGGTGACCCCGGAAACTACGGATTCTACGCCGATTCTGGCCATTTTCGTCCATTTTCACGTGAGGACCCCTGTGTACCCCCACCCCCGGGGGTGTCAGGGGGGTCTGACCCCTGCAGTGTTTGTCACCAGGCCGCAAGGTGTATGCGTGCCAAGTTTTGTGCCGATCGCACCAGGCGTTGCTGAGCCTATGCGAAACATACATACATACATACACACCCACGCTCTTCTTTATATATATACTAGCTTTTTGTTACCCGGCGTTGCCTGGGTAACAAAATGATCTTCCAGAGTTTATGAGTTTTGCACCCCTTCTCACCCACCATGCTGACGGGGGCCGAACCCGGACTCCAACTGCGTCAGGAGCGTCGCCGCTCACCTCAGTGGCCCCAGAAACTATGGTTCCAATGCAGATTTTGGCTGTTTTTGACCGTTTTCACGTGGGGACCGCTGCGTACCCCACCCCTGGGGGCACTGGGGGGGCCTGACCCCTGCAGTGCTTGTCACCAGGCCGCAAGGCACGTGCGTGCCAAGTCTGGCGCCAATCGCTCCAAGCGTTCCAACATGGCATGGCGGATATCTTGTTTCGCAACCCTTCTCACCCCCTACGCCAAGGGGGAGGCAAACCCGGACTCCAGCCGTATCAGGAGCATCACCACTTGTCTCGGTGACCCAAGAAACTTCATGTGGGGCCCCCTGCACACCCCCACTCCCAGGGGCAATGGGGGGCCTGACCCCCGCATTGTTTGTCACCAGGCCGCAAGGCACGCACGTGCCGAATTCGGGACTAATCACTCCCGGCATCACAGCTGGGCATGGCGGACGTCTTGTTTCGCACCCCTTCCCACCCCCCACGTTGGGGGGGCAAACCCAAACTCCCATGGCGTCGGGAGCGTCGCCACTTGCCTCGACGACACTGTAAACTACGGATCCAATGCTGATTTCGTCCATTTTTGTCCGTTCTCACGCGGGGGCCCTCGCGCACCCCACCCCTGGGGGCACTAGGGGGGCCTGACCCCCGCAGTGTTTGTCACCAGGCCGAAAGGCACGTGCGTGCCGAGTCTGGCTCCAATCACTCCAGGCATCACTTTCCACCCCCCACATCGAGGGGGTGCCAAATCCGAACTCCCACCGGCATCGGGAGCGTCGCCGCTCGCCCCGGCGACCCCAGAAACTACAGATTTGATGCCGATTTTGGCCATTTTTGACTGTTTTCATGCGGGGACCCCCCTGTACCCCTCCCCCGGGGGCGCCAGGGGGCCCTGACCCCCGCAGTGTTTGTCACCAGACCGCAAGGCACGTGCATGCCAGGTTTGGTGCACATCGCTCCAGGCGTTCCAGCACGGCATGGCGGAAGTTTTGTTTTGCACCCCTTCTGGCCCCCCCTGCCGAGGGGGGCCCGAACCCAGACTCCAACTGCATCGGGCGCGTCACCGGTCGCCTCGGCGACCCCAGAAACTATGGACTCGATGCCAATTTCGCCCGTTTTCGGCCGTCTTCACTTCAGGCCCCTACCTCGGCCCTCTGCCTCAGGCCTCGGAGACCCCGGAAACGACAGGTCTGACGCCGATTTCGTCCGTTTTTGACCATTCTCTTGCAGGGGCCGCCACGTACCCCACCCCCGGGGCGGTAGTGGGGCCTGACCCCCGCAGATTTTGTTGCCAGGCCTCAAGGCACGTGCGTGCCGAGTTGGGTGCCAATCGCTCCAGGCATTGCAGCGGGGCATGGCGGACATCTTGTTTTGCACCCCTCCCGCCCCCCACACTGAGGGGGGCTGAACCCGGACTCCGATGGCATCGAGAGCATCGCCACTCACCTCGGCGACCCCGGAAACTACAGATTCAATGTCGATTACGGCTGTTTTCAACCGATTTATGCAGGGCCCCATGCGTACCCCCACCCCGGGATCGCTGGGGGGGGCCTGACCCCCGCAGTGTTTGTCGCCAGGCCGCAAGGCACGCGCGTGCCAGGTTTTGAGCGCATCACTCCAGGCGTTCCAGCACAGCATGGCGGACATTTCGTTTTGCACCCCTTCTTGCCAAGGGGGAGCCTGAACCCAGACTCCAACTGTGTTGGGAGCGTCACCACTCATCTTGGTGACCCAGGAAACTACGGATTCGACACTGATTTCGGCCGTTTTCGACCATTTTCATGCAGAGACCCCCACGTACCCCCACCCCGGGGGCACTAAGGGGTCTGACCCCCGCAGTGTTTGTCGCCAGGCTGCAAGGTGTATGCGTACCAGGTTTCGTGTCGATCGGTTCAGGCATACCAGCAGGGCATGGCGGATGTTGTGTTTTGCACCCCTTCTTGCCCCCCACGTCGAGGGGGGCCGAACCCGGACTCAAACAGCCTCGGGAGCATCGCCGCTCGCCCCGGCTACCCCGGAAACTATGGATTCGACGCAGTTTTCAGCCATTTTCGACCATCTTCTCACGGGGACCCCCATGTACCCCCCCAGGGGTGCTAGTGGGGTCTGACCCCTGCAGTGTTTGTCACCAGGCCGCAAGGCACGTGCGTGCCAAGTCTGGCACCATTCCCTCCAGGCGTCGCAGTGGGGCATGGTGGATGTTGTGTTTCGGACCCCTCGGCGATCCCGGAAACTGCGGATCCGATAAGGATTTCGGCCATTTTCAACCATTTTCATGTGGGGGGCCCTGTGTACCCCCACCGCCGGGAGCGCTAGGGGGGCCTGACCCCCGCAGTGTTGGTCACCAGGCCGTAAGGCATGTGCATGCCGGGTTTGGTGCCAATCGCTCCAGGCATTCCAGCGGGGCATGGCGGACGTTTTGTCTCTCACCCCTTCTCACCCCCCATGCTGAGAGGGGCTGAACCCGGACTTCCACGGTGTCGGGAGCGTTGCCGCTCGTCCCGGTGACCCTGGAAACTACGGATTCGATGCCGATTTCGGCCGATTTCGGCCGTCTTCACGCGGGGACCCCCATGTACCCCCACCCCCGGGGGTGCAAGGGGCCCCGCCCCTCACAGTGTTTGTGGGCAGGACGCTAGGCTTCCGCATGCCGAGTTTGGTGCCAATCGGTCCAGGCGACACAGCGGGGCATGGCGGATGTTTTGTTTCGCACCCCTTCTCGCCCCCATGTCGAGGGGGGGCCGAACCCGGACTCCGCCGGCATCTGGGGTGTCGCCGTTCATCTCGGCGACCCCGGAAACTGTGGATTGGACGCCAATTTCGGCCGCTTTTGACCGTTTTCATGCGGGGACCCCCGCGCACCCCCACCCCCAGGGGCGCTAGGGGGCCCCGCCCCCGCAGTGTTTGTTGCCCAGCCGCAAGGTGTATGCGTGCCGAGTTTCGTGCCGATCACTCCAGGCGTTGAGGAGCCTATGCGAGACATGCATACATACATACATACATACATACATACATACATACATACATACATACA
>JAJKFI010000414.1:172221-188087 GCA_029204185.1 Lerista edwardsae
GGGGGGGCATGTTGCATGTCACTTCTAATGACAGCAACCATGTTCGAAGGTCACCGCTTTTGGTGCACTCTTGGCGCGCCCTTGGTCCCTGAACTTCTGAGCACTGACTTGCATTTAGCACCATGTCCACAGATGCCATGGAACATGGTTGGGACAACAAACTCCAGCATGAGCTGGAGGAGGCACAGCTGCATCTGCAGCTGGTGGAAGCCGGGGGTAAGTGCTAGAAGAGAGGCCTGGCTCAGGCTAAGGAGCCCTGGCCACCCTGTTCCCCCTGGGACACAACTCACAGTGGTCACATTATGGTTGGCCCACTTGCTGGGCCTTGCAGGAGTGGGGCAGTCATGCAGGGGCAGCCTTGGTGTGCCCCTGCATCTGCCCCACAGGGCCTGAGGGGGTGGGTGGGATGCATGGGAGGGCTGGCAACCACTCACTTTCTGCTGCTGCCCCAAGTGGCAGTGGCTAATCCCTACAGCCATACCTGTTCACACCGTATTCAGTGGACATCCCAGGGCCCATGCGCAGAACAGTGTAGAAGACGTGCATGCTTGTGGAGCCATTGGCCTGATGAAGATACGCTAGCAGAATCTGTGCCTTTCAGGAGGCCAGAGTGGACTGAAAAGGTCAGCATGGTCAATGCAATGCTGCATAATATGTGCATTCTGAGGAAAGCACCACTCTCGCGGGAAAGGAGGGGGGCCACAACCATATGGCTGTCCCACCAGCAGACAAGGACCCTTGCCACTGGCCAGTGCAGGAACCACTGGAGTAGCCATACAGAAACACATCACAGTCGAGTACTTCAGCCATGGGGCCCAGGTGAGGGCTTGGCAGGCAGGGGGCCTCAGGGGTGGTGGTGTAGATACCTCACTATCACTGTTCCCCATCCATGCCCACAGGGCTGCAAGACAGTAGCACATGCAGAGCATCCTGCTGAGACAAGCCCAGGTGGATCCCCGAATGACCATGGAGACAGCCAAAGAGATGAATACAATGCAGCTACAGCCAGCTAGATTTTCTTTTTTTGTTCAAACACTATTTACATTTGGTGCCAACATGGCTCATGCAACTGTGGAGTGGGCTTGAGAGGGGAACTGATGGGGCCAGGTAGTGGGTACGAATGCTACAGGACCATCCCCAGCCTGTCCAGGAGGGCCAGCATGGCTGCCTCCACAGTGGCCATCTGGGCCTGCAGTTGGACCTGGGCAGCCAGCATGGCTGCCCCATCGGCCAGAGTCCACCCCTGTGCCAGGTAGCTGAAAGCCAGGCCGTCGTCCTGGAGCCCACTCAGCATCGCCTCGGAGCCAGTGCTGCTCTTCAAGTACAGGAGGTGGTTGTGCAGTGTCCACTTGCAGCCGAAGACTGTGTGCAGGTTGCCACTCTGCAGGCTGCAGGAGGTGCAGGGGCCCAACCCAGGCCAGCAATTGTGGGATAGACACGTGTCAGTGGAGCGTTCCCAGTCACATGGCCACCTCCCACCCACCCATGCTGTCCACATAACCCCAGGGACCTGTCATGCCACAGGCCCTGCCACACATCTGGGCATAGCGGGGCCAGCTACCGCCCTAGGTCAGGACAGTGGGGACTGCCAATCCTCCGCCACACCCCACTGTGAGTCCCCCCATCCCCATCTGGGGTGGAGGGAAGGGGGGAAGGTGAGGTCTCCTGCTCACAATCTGCTCAAGCATGAATACGTAAAAAAATGTTTCTCTTTTGGGTGTGTGTGTGTGTGTGCGTGCGCGCGCGCATGTGTGCGTGTGACATTCCAGCAGAGTCAACTTCGGTATTTTCTGAATTTTTGACACACCAAGCCCAAATGGTTCACAGATCTATACTCAGTGCAGCTGCATCCACCCTTCTGGGTAGATTCCATTCTCCAGGGGTAGAGAGAGTACATGTAGGGGGTGGGAAGACAAAGCCTTTAAGCTCAGGACAAGTTTGCAGGCACCTTAGGAGTTGCCAGACCCACATCATGGCCCCAAGATACCACAAAGGGATGTTTTCTAGCAGTGTGCTGAGGATTCCCAGCTCCAGCTCTACTTTCCTTCTGGTATTATGAAGGTGAAAATGTTTTGAATAGCTTGACTGCAGTGAAGGATAATATACAGGGGTGTACCTACAGGAGAGGGGCGGAATCAGTGATGTCATGCAGGGGGTAAGCGGGGGTACGCGAGTACCGGTTTCTAGGATTACGGTTGGCCCAGCCCATTCGTCCGCCCACTCGTTGACTCCGCCCCCTGCAATGTTTGAATTTCCTGCACGTTTGAGTTGCCTGCATGTTCTCAGAGCCAGGCAGGCAGCGAGCAGAGCCTTGCCTTGCCTTGCCTTGCCACTGAAAAATGAGCTGCTCTGGGGTTTTGGAACTGTTGGGTCACTTTAACATGATGCCAGGCCTCCTTAACATGTTCTGGGGGTGCTGTAGAATACTGTTGCAACTGTTGGGTCAGTTTAAAATTGTCTGAGGCCTCAAAAAGGGCTTTTTTCATGTCACTTCCTGCCACAACATCACTTCCGGCTTATGATGTCACTTCTGGTGGGCGGGTCCCGACATGTGCCAATCAAAAGTGAGTACCTGTTATTAAATCATTTAGATGACACCACTGGGCGGAATGCTAAGTTTTGCAAGAAGCCTTCCCTTGCTGTGTAAATCGCTCCTTCCCAGCCAGTGCTCACAGGGAGTACAACACCTCAGCATTGCTCACTGCCTAGGATGGGGAGGGAGAGAAGCGATTTACACGGCAAGGTCCGGTTCCTTGCAAAACATAGTGCTCCACCCCTTATAGAGATGCTGCTGACAGTATATGAGTTGATAAATTCAAACCGAATCTGCATGAGACTGAGGTGGCATTGACTAGTGGCAGATGGAAGTCACAACCTGTTCTGGATGCGGTTGGATTCCCCTTGAAGAAAGATGCTTGCATTTCAGAGTGCTCAAGGGCCCAGCTTTTGTCCTGGAGACCATGGTGGCAGCAGTGTCCAGGAACACATTTTCCCTGTTTCAGACGGTGTGCCATTTCCTGAAAGTGGAAGATCTGGCCACCGTGATCCACGCCCTAGGCACATTGTGTTTGAGCTACCATAAAACACTTGATTTCAGCCTGCCCTTGAAAAAAATTAGGACATGTAGAGGATATGTAGCCTGCATCCTATTAGAGGCCTATTGGGTCCAATGGTATTAAGCCAATACAAATATATTAATTAATGAGTAATAGCTCTAAATACATTCTGGAAAAAGATTTTTGCCAGAAGCATCTCTGATCTCAGATGCCTACCCCAGACTGGCGAAGGAGGGATAGTGTTTCAGTAGGTTTCATGTTTGTTTGTTTTAAAAAATGGTCACTTAAAGTTAAACCATAACTGCCGTCTGATGTCTTTTTGGGAGATGTGTGAGGGTACTAGGCTACCTCAGAATGCCAGATGCAGGGGAGCAGCAGCAAGACACAAGGATCTTGTTATCTTGTGTGCTCCCTGAGGCATCTGGTGGGCCACTGTGGGTTTCAGGAAGCTGGGTCAGACCTTGGTCTGATCCAGCAGGACTTATGTTAGATTAACAATTGGCAGCGGGTTTGGCAGCTTCAATAGTAGCCAGCTGGAAGGAAGCCAGCCTGTGATTTACAGATAGGTGGCACCTTCCTTGAAAGGTTCCAGAATGTAAGGGCCACAGACACAGTTGCTATTCAGAATTTTGGTGCCAAAACGTCATGAGCCAGATTCTACTTCATGAGAGCGTGGACCCCTGGGGATTGCAGCATTGCTTTCCAAATCCCCTTATCATTAGTGGTAGCTGGGGGAGGCTGTGGGTGAACTAGCTTTCCCCTACATAGGATTGTGGGTGGGAATTGGCCATTTGTACCCTGACAGCCTCCATTTTAAGAATGAGAGCCTGCATTAACAAAGGGACAATTGCAGTTTGAGATGAGAGTGGGTCAGGGCCTGCTCAGGTCCTGAACGGTTCTGCACTACAGTTGGGGTGGGAATGAGAGAGAATACTGCCTGATTGCACCATCATGGATTGAACCATAGAGACCTAGGTCAGGGTGGTCATGGCGACTTGCTTCCTGCTGCCCAGGTTGTGGACATGACAGGATGGTCATCTGGAAAAGGGACACGCCAGTGACATTTGGAAAGGGACATGGTGTTTATATGCAAACAGTACAAGCTCTGAGCCAACATGGGGGAGCTGGAATGCTTGTTCTGCTGGAATGCTGTCAGCTCCACTAGCTTTGTTGTTAGTGATGATTTCTAAAGCCCACTTGACTTCACATTCCAGGATGTCAGGTTTGAGCTCAGTGACCACACCATTGTGGTTATCAGGAACATTTAGATCTGCTTTATATAGTTCCTCTGTGTATTCTTGCCACTTCTTCTTAATCTCATCTGCTTCTGTTAGGTCCTTGCCATTCTTGTCCTTTATTGTGCCTACCTTACCATGAAATTGTCCTTTGACATCTCCAATTTTCTTGAAAAGATCTCTAGTCTTTCCCATTCTATTGTTTTCCTCTATTTCTTTGCATTGCTCATTTAGGAAGGCCTTCCTATTTCTTATTGCTATTCTCTGGAAATCTGCATTCAGTTGGGTATATCTTTCCCTTTCTCCCTTGCTTTTGGATTCTCTTCTTTCCTCAGCTATTTGTAAAGCCTCGTCAGACAGCCACTTTGCCTTCTTGCATTTCTTTCTCTTTGGGATGGTTTTAGTTGCTGCCTCCTGTACAATGTTACAGACCTCCGGCCAAAGTCCTTCGGGCACTCTGTCTACCAAATCTAAGCCCCTAAATCTATTTGTCACCTTCACTGTATATTCATATGGGATCTGATTTAGGTCATACGTGGAGGGCCTAGTGGTTTTCCCTACTTTTTTCAGTTTAAGCCTGAATTTTGCAATAAGAAGCTCATGATCTGAGCCACAGTCAGCTCCAGGTCTTGTTTTTACTGCCTGTATAGAACCTCTCCACCACTAACTGCAAAAAATGTAATCGATCTGATTTCGGTGTAGACCATCTGGTGAAGTCCATGTGTACAGTCACCGTTTGTGTTGCTGGAAAAGCGTGTTTGCAATGACTAATGTGTTCTCCTGACAAAACTCTATCAGTCTTTGCCCTGCTTCATTTTGTACTCCAAGACCAAACTTGTCTGTAATTCCTATTACCTCTTGACTGCCTACTTTAGCATTCCAATCCGCTATGATGAGAAGGACATCTTTTTTGGGTGTTAATTCTAGAAGCTGTCCTAGGTCTTCATAGAAAAGGTCAATTTCTTCCTCTTCAGCATCAGTGGTTGGGGCGTAGACTTGGACCACTGTGATGTTGAAAGGTTTGCCTTGGATCCGAATGGAAATCATTCTATCATTTTTGAGGTTATACCCCAGTACTGCTGTTCTCACTCTCTTGTTCACTATGAAGGCTACTCCATTTCTTCTAAGGGATTCCTGCCCACAGTAGCAGATATAATAGTCATCTGAATTAAATTCTCCCATTCCTGTCCATTTGAGTTCACTAACTCCCATGATGTCGATGTTCAGCCTTCTGTACAAGTTTCTAATTGTAATCCATTGTGGTGGGGAACTGGGCATGCATTGCACGCAAATGAGAGAAATTTGCTTCTGTCTAGATGGACTGTGAGAATCTTCAATAACCTTTGCAATAAAATCCTATTTTCAGCTTTAAGGACCCAATACAATCCTTATGGTCTGGCAAGGTCCTGCGAGGACCATCCTGTAGGGCACTGCTTCTGGTGTGTGGCCTTGAACAGGGCCAGCTCGAGGAGCATCGGGACCCAATGTGGGGCACTACCCTTTGCGCGGGGCCCTCATTCACCAAGAAAAGTGTTTGTGGTGATGCACATGGCACCTGGAAATGATTGGTGGTGACATGATGACATCACTGCCAACTGCTTCTAGGAGACCCATTTTGGGCAGTTTGGAAGCAGGGGCAGGTGGGAGGGCCCAAGGCAAAGCTGCTCTGCTCACCCCACTGCCTTGCAGTTCATGGCAATCCCGGCTGCTGCAGCAGACAATATGCTTGCTGTGCTGTGCTGTGCTTTGGGGGCCCCAGAAGTGCAGGGCCCCAAAGCGCATTGGTCACATTAGCTGAAGGCTGGCCCTGGCCTTGAAGGCCTTACACAGCCATCAGCACTCCCTGAGAGAGTTAAGTGTTTGAGGGGTGGGTCTGGAGTGGGACGGTGGTGGATCTGGGCAGCAGCCATGTCTGTCAAAGCAGCTTTGGGGCTCTTCAAATCTATGCCAGCAAAAGAGCTGCCACAGAACTGAGGAGTCTGTATGGGACCATCTGAGACCTATGTGAAAAGAAGTCAGTCAGTCAGTCAACAGGTACTTATATACCGCTTTTCAACATGAAGTTCACAACGCGGTTTACAGGCAAATAGTAATAATAATAAAGTTAAATGTCTCCCTGTCCCAAAGGGACAGGCACCCACTACGCACCACTACTGCAATAATTTATTCACAGTCTCTGAACACATCAGAACATTAGAAATAACACAGGACAAAGATTAGGAGATATGTGTTTTCTCTATGTTTTCACCTAACTTGTAAAAAGTAAACTAAAGTAACTAAAGTAAAAAAGGATGATTCCTATGTGAAACAAAGCATGTTTCCTATTGTTTCCTATGTGAAACAATCCCATCTCCCACCCCACTATATACTACATATATACCCCACTAGGGACGTGGTGGCGCAGCGAGTTAATCCGCTGTCGCTGGGCTTTCGACCGCAAGGTTGGGAGTTCGAGACTGCGTGACGGAGTGAGCTCCCGTTGCTTGTCCCAGCTCCTGCCAACCTAGCAGTTCGAAAGCACCTAAAATGCAAGTAGATAAATAGGAACCACTTTGGTGGGAAGGTAACGGCGTTCCGTGCGCTACGGCGTAGAATCATGCTGGCCACCATGATCGGACAAAAACGCCGGCTCACAGGCTTTGAAACGGAAATGAGCACCGCCCCCTACAGTCGGTCACGACTAGACCATTCGGTCGTGGGGAAACCTTTACCTTTATACCCCACTAGAAATAACACAGGACAAAGGCAGTGATGTCATGCACCCACTATGCACCACTACGTGAGTACAGGTTCCTAGAAGTTGAGCTGGCCCCGCCCGCTCGAAGCTGGCCCTGTCGGGTGGTTGGCTCAGCAGATGTGCATGCGTACTGCACGCCTGCAGCCATTGCCTGCACTTTCTGTGAGGAGGCAGGCAGGCAGGCAGGCAGGCAGCATGGTGGTAACGGCAGCAGCGGAGCGAGAGGACTGGAGGCGGCGGTAGCGGTGGCGGCAGCAGTGAGGGAGACCCGGGAATAAGGCAGCAAGCATGAGAAAGTAGGCTGCCTGGGGCTCCCGCTCCCTCCAGCCGCGCAGATCCAGCGTCCCGGTTCCTCCTGTAGCCTCCCCCCAGCCCCAGCCCCCACGCGGTCTTTTTTTGGTTGCCTGTTCCCCCTCCTCCTGCTCCTTGCCGGCCAGCCCAGCGCGTGGTCATGCGGCCCAGTGGGCGCCCCTTCCCCCTCCTGCTCCTTGCCAGCTCCTTGCATTTAACATTAAAGTTAAATGGCTCCCTGTCCCAAAAGGGCTCACAATCTAGTACAGTCTAGCCTGCTAAGCAAACTATGTCTATACACATCTCTAGAAAGCAAAGCAATAGAAGTTAAATCAACACTAACCACAAGCTGAAGTTATTACAAACATGATCACATCCATGGCAACAATAATGACCTCACTTCCGGCCATGACCTCACTTCCGGCTTATGACGTCACTTCCGGTGGACGGACCCCGACAAGTGCCAATCAAAAGTGAGTACCTGTTCCTAAATCATTTGGATGACACCACTGTGTTGAATCCATCGTTTCTGGGGTTGCCGAGATGAGAAACAATGCCCCCAACGCCGTTTGACTCTGGGTTCGGGGCCCCCTCAGCATGGGGGAGCAAGAAGCGGTGCAAAACAAATCGTCCACCTTGCCCTCCTGCAATGCCTGGAGCGATTGATGCCAAACTTGGCATGCATGTAAGACGCCAAACTTAACCCCTGCTAACTGGGCAAGAGGCACTTTTCCAAGTGGTGTTCTCTTATATTTAGCAGCGGGAGAGAAATTGTCCCTCTTCACCCCTGCGCAGTCTTTCTAGTGGCTGTTGCTGGTGGTTTGCCTTTTTTTTAGATTGTGAGCCCGTTGGGACAGGGAGCCATTTAATTTTATTATTATTACTATTTGCCTGTAAACCGCTTTGTGAACTTAGTGTTGAAAAGCGGTATATAAGTACCTGGTGATTAATTGATTGATGTGCCTTGCAGTCTGGCGACAAACACTGCAGGGGTCAGACCCCCCTTACGCTCCTGGGGGTGGGGGTATGCGGGGGTCCCGCATGAAAATAGTTGAAAATGGCCTAAATTGGTGTCGGAACCATAGTGCCTGGGGCCGCCGAGATGAGCTATGACGCTCCCAACGTCGTTGGAGTCCAGGTTCAGCCCCCCTCGACATGGGGGTGAGAAGGGGTGCGCAACACTATGTCTGCCATGCCCCACTGGAATGCCAGGACCGATTGGCACCAAAATTGGCATGCGGATGCCTGGCACCCTGGTGACAAACACTGCAAGGGTCAGGGCCCCGTAGTACCCCCGGGGTTACGCAGGGGCCCCCACGTGAAAATGGTCAGAAATGGCCGAAATTGGTGTTGGATCCGTAGTTCCTGGGGCCGGCGAGATGACCGGCAATGCTACTGACACCGTTAGAAGCCGGGTTCATTCCCCACTCAACATGGGGGGCGAGAAGGGATGCGAACAAAACATCCGCCATAGACCGCTGGAACGCCTAGAGCGATTAGCACCAAACTCGGCATGTGCATGCCTGGCAGCCTGGTGATTCACACTGCAGGGGTCAGGCCCCCCTAGCGGCCCCAGGGGGCACAGGGGGCCCCACATGAAAATGGTCAAAAACGGCCAAAATCAGTGTCGGATCAATAGTTTCCAGGCCCGCCGAGACGAATGGCGATGCTCCTGATGCTGTGGAGTCTGCGTTCGGCCCCCATCGGTGTGGGGGGCGAGAAGGGGTGCAAAACAAAACGTCCACTGTGACCCGCTGAAACGCCTGGAGCAATTGACACCAGTATGCTTTACGGTCTGGGGACAAACACTGCGGGGGTCAGACCCCCCTAGCGCCCCCAGGGGTGGGGGTGCACAGGGGGCCCTATGCTAAAATGGTCAGAAATGGTCGAAATCGGTGTCAAATCCTTAGTTTCCGGGGTCGGCGAGACGAATGGCGCCACTCCCGATGCTGTTTCAGTCCATGTTTGGGCTTGGGATAATTTGTTCCCCAGGCAACGCCGGGTAAACAAAGCTAGTTAATCAATATATAACAAATTCAAATATATTACTAAGAAGCATTGATACGTTATCAATCTCTTTCTATGAAATTCAGCATGCTCCAACCTCATAATACTACAGTTGAGGGAAAATAGTATCAACATGAAAATAATGTATGAAAGTTGCTTCACCAAGGCTTGCCATCTACCACATATCCCTAATAAGCCCTGTTTTAAATTATGTGCTGAGACAGAACCCAGAATAGTGACTAGGGCCACAATCCTCTCCACACTTACCATTATTCAATTTTTACAGAACGTATGCAAAACAAGAAAACATAAACATAGCCTGTGCTGATCAATCAGCCCAGTAATCTCTCTTGCAGCCCAGTCCTTTGCATGTCTACTCAGAAGAAAGTCCCAGTAGAGTCAATGGGGCTTACTGCCTGGTAAGTGTGGGCAGGATTGCAGCCTTGCACACTTGCACAGTTTTTCTTGCACACTCACGCTATCAAACCAGAGTGGGGTATGTGCAAAAAAATACAACAGTTTGGCTGCTGCAAGAACAGCAGCAGGTAAGTGGAAAGAAAAACGGAATTTTTTTTGAGGGGGAAGGAGTGGAGAGGAAGAGCAAGGAGGAGAGGGGGGACTTTCCTTGCAGTTTGGGGGCAGCAGCAAAGCATCTGGGGAGATAATTAGATGGTGGGAGGAAAAAATGGGGGCCACCACATCTGCTCCAATTTGCAACCCACCTGATCTCCTGCTGCAGCAGTAAACACCTCTGGTTTCCCACATGCCTGCCCAGGAACGTTCCACTGGCCTGTTCATCTACATATGGCTAATTTGCATGCCTCCTCTCTTGTAAGCCTATATAACTGGGGGCGGGGGCGGGCGCATGCTAATCTCCCATGCAAATTGGAAGCGTTGCATGATGGTCTCTGCTCACATGTGGCAATTCCTCCTTGCTTTTTCAGACACTGACTCAGATTGCTGAAAGTGGAGACACAGAGATTTCAAACTGTACTCAGCAAAGGGAAAGAGCCAACTACAAAACTAAGGCTGGGCTTAATATAACCTGATAGGGATCCAATCCATGAAGCTTATATACCTGGCTTTCAGGATGCTTTAAAGATGGGTGAGGGAAGGGGGCCCAGCTGTGGGGTGCAGCTTTCAGAGTGCTGGGGGGGAAATGGCTCTTGCCACCCCATGCTACACCCTAGATACAGTTCTGCTCTGTTGTCTTCATACAAGTTCCGGATTCTGCAAGTCCCAGATTCGGATTTGGCTCAGTTTATCAGGCGGTTGTATTGGAAAGGGTAGAAGCTACCCTGAGTATAGGGAGTGGTATCAGCAAATGTCCCAGACAAACCAGGGATTATGGGGTTAATCCAAGGACTTTGCAAGCCTCAGGAACACAGGTGCAGATGGGTGTGGCTGATGAATTAAAGCCAGCCAACTCAGTATAAAGCTGGAGGCAGCAGAGGGAGAAGGAGATCTGGGAGGGGGGCTTGGAAGGTCCTAGGAAGGCACCTGGGTTGGTGCGGGAAGGGAAAAGCTGTATTGGTACTGGAGGATGGTACCTGGGATGGAGTGCTGGATGAGTTGACTGCTTGCCTGCCTGGACTGACTGTGCCTGAAGGAAGGACTGTTGGATTGGCTAAAGGCTAAGGTAAGCTCATTGTAGGGAATGACTGTGGGGAACAGTTGTTTGGCTGCCACGCCCCTGGAGCCACCAGTGGAGAAGGCAGTTGTAGCTGGAACAACTTGTTTGGTGGTGGGGTATCTTGAGTGAAGCCAGTGATGAGGGCAGTCTGGAGGAGGTTGACGAGCCAGTGATCCCAAACAAAAGCTGCTCAAAGAGAGGAGGCCCAGTGGGTGACTGAACCCCCTCCCTCTTGCCTATCTCTGAGGCTGCTCTGTGGGGAAACTAGTAAGCCTGGTGTGGGCATTGAGGTCCTTGGGGAGGCCCGGCAGGGAATTTGGCGGAATACTTGTCTTTCCTAACTTTAAGTTCTCTGTTGCAGGACAGAATTTGGCGGAACAGAGGTCAAAATGGTGTACTGAGGGGGGCAATCTGCCATGTTTACACTTGTTGTTCCCTGTATCAATACAACATGTTGATCCTATCTACCTTTTCACTCTACACTGTTCCTTCTTTAGGTGCCTCTGTTCCGGAGCTATGAAGCCCGTAAAAAGACGTTATCTTCAGACAACTCTGTTTTGCTGTCTGTGTGTACTTATGTGGACTCATGTCTCTTTCCATGTATTTGCACCTACAAGACCTCTCACCAGTGGTGGGGGCTCAACTTCTAAAACACATCAAAGTCTTCATTAGGGGAACACTGTTGTTCAGCTAGCATGACCCATAATCTTTCCAGCACACCTGCTCCATTCGTAGATCAAGGTATGTGGACAGTGAACACCAATGGGCACTTGGGGAACCAGATTGGAGAATAAGCTACCCTCTATGCCTTGGCAAAGTTCAACGGGCACCAAGCCTACAACCACCCATCCATGCATCAAAACCTAGCATTGATATTTGAGATCACTTTGCCTGTGATTCACTCTGAGGTGGTTGGCAAGGTCCATTGGCGGACTTTTGATCTGCATAATTGGATGTCAGAGGAATATCGCCACATCAAGGGCAAGTATGTCTAGCTGAAAGGCTACCCTTGTTCTTTCACCTTCTATCGCCACATCCGCCAGGAGATTCTTCAGGAGTTCTCCTTCCATGATCACATCAAGGAAGAGGCAAACCAGTACCTTCTGAGTCTGCGTGGGCAGTGCCACAACGTGACACACGTTGGGGTGCATGTCCGGAGAGGGGATTATGTTAGGGAGATGCCCCAGGTCTGGAAAGGTGCGGTGGCTGACAGAGGCTACCTGGAGAAAGCCATGAACTACTTCAGGGAGAAGTACCGCAATGCCATCTTTGTGGTGTCTAACAGTGGGATGGGGTGGTGCAAGCAGAACGTTGATGACTCCATGGGGGGATGTTTACTTTGCTGTCGATGAGCGGGAGTCCTCCCTGGGGGCGGGATTTTGCTCTCCTTCCACATTGCAATCACACAATCATGAGCATTGGGACCTTTGGCTTCTGGGCGGCCCACCTGGCGGGGTGGGGGGAGACTGTTTACTTGGCCAACTTCACCCAAATCCCTCCTCAAGGGTTTCAAGCCTCAGCAGCCTTCTTGCCTGAATGGATGGGGATCCCAGCTGACCTCTCCCCTCTTATGCTAAGCAACCCACCCAGGTCACTTCTCTAGTTCTGCCCCTCATTTCTTTACTAATCATTATATGCCTGATTAGGCTACTCTCAGCATGATCCAAACCCTTACTTGGGCCAAGAGGAGTCCATTGTGCCAGCCCAGTCAGGTTGCAAACTCACCATAAAGCTCATTTGTGTCATTTTCTGAACAGTTAGAAATCTCCATCTCCTAGTCCCAGAGGCCTGAAGACTGGCTTTGCAAGACTGCCTCAGAGGCTTGGGGAGGCAGTGGAAGGGCTAAACGGGGCAGAGGGAGGGTGGGGGACTGGAGGAAGGAGGGTGGAGAGTGGGCCTTTGGGCTAGACAGGCGTGCACGGATGCCCGAGCATGCCCCATGGCTGGTGCTGAAACCGCACCCCCCACGTCACCCGGCCCTGCGCATCGCTGAGACACGCCTCCCTTATCTCGGAAACGCTCTATTTCCGAGCATAAGGGAGACAGGGGAGGGCCAAAACCGGCTCGTGCCATCTGGTGCATCCGGGTAGGTCCGCGCCTGGGGCCAGATCCTAAGCTCTGTTACTTGCCCAGGTGCCCCCAATTTGGCCCCTCAGAGTTGCGCTGCTGATTTAGGCAGCTCCAAGTAGCCCCTTCTGGGCAGAAACTCCCATGCCCCAGGATAGATATTGGCCAGGCGTGTCAGCCTGCCTTTTCCAGCCTGCAGTTTGGATTGTGCTCTCTGCACGTGAAAAGTTAACATGAGAACAGTCAGTAGTTCAGTTACTCCTGCTCCAGTTATCAGTACTTAACATGGGATCAGTCAGAGAGCCTTTTGAAAAGTCTGGATAGAAAAAGCCTCGTTAAGTGTCATAGGAAGAGAGCATAGGAACATGCCTCAGTGACATCTGGTTAGGTCTTTGCCTGGGGGGCACACAAACACTCACACTCACTCTCCCCTTCCCTCCCCCTTTAATTCTCTGACACACACACACTCTCCCCATCTCCGGGAAATACATTTTTAAAAATGTATTTTTTTTTACAATAATAGGAAACTTCCTAGCTTCCTCGGAGCTAGGAAGAGCTCAGCTATACTCCCCTGAGGCAACTGAAAAATGGCCTCTCCTGGTGCTCCCTCTCCTGGCAGGAGGCGAGACTGTCTGCTTGGCCAGCTTCACCCTCCCAGCTTCTCCCTTCCTCAGTATTGTCCGACCCTCAGCAACCCTCTTGCCTGAATGGGTTGGGATCGCAGGAAGTCTCTCCCGTGCCTGGGGGACCAATCCTACGGTGCCTGGGAGCCCCGAGGAGCAGCAGTAGGTGCCGCAGCAGTCAGAGGAAGCTTCTCGGAGGAGGGGGTCCAGGTAAGGGGGGAGGCTCGCCCATGCCTCTCCTCAAGGCTGCTCCAGGACCTGGCGCCCAGCCACCTCCAGTCCCATCCCTGCTGCACCCTTTCCCTGACCGGTTCGGGCCTCCCCGCCTGCTTGGAAATAGCAACACCAGCAGTGCTTTCCCTCACCGGCCACCAGCTCCATGTGGGCACTTCTGGGCACTCAGGACCGGTGTTGGGCTGGTGCTGGCGGTAAGACCTGGCCACTGGTGTTGGGGGTGCCTAATGGCAGCTTTACAAGACCAGTACCTGAGAGCCTGTTAGGATTGGGCCCTGTATCTCCTGCTCAAAAGCAAACGCTATTACTGAAAGCAGAAACTTGCCAATATGTCCATAATCAGAAACCTATTTGTTATGTGTGAAATGATGCCACCTGGCATGTGGCACTCGGCTGGTGCAGGGGCGGTTCCGGGAGGAGGGAGGGCGGGAAGCAGGCGGTACTGGGTGGGTGGTGGGTGGGGAGTGGCTGGGCCAGCAGGTGTGCTGGACCGAGGAGGGGGCGGGGCCAGGATGCAGCTGTTAGGCCACTTCCAAGGCTCTGTTAGGAGGCTGCGCTGCTCCAGTTTGGGCCGCGTGGCTTCCTTGGATCTGCCCCTTCTATACAGCAGGCGCAGATCCAAGGAACTCCATGGGGTGGCTGCAGCCTTCCCTGGGGCAAGGGGAAGAACATGCTTTTGCCCAGGGGAGGCCCCCAGCACACCTAAGGTGGGCTACATTTGGCACAGGCCCACCGGCCTCTCCAATCCAGTGCAATTTAGAAGGCAGCTGGAGGTCACCTTGGGGTAGGAGGATACTTACCCTGGGGTAAGCCCCAGACACCCACATGAGGCTGCTCAGATTTGCGCCAGTGAAATCCTGTTCTTGGGGGGAGGTGGAACAGGGCAGGAGGAGGGTAGGGAGGGTGAATTGGTCCAGGGATGGGGGTTAGGATCCACCCTAGGTGCCAGATCCGGGCACCACCACCCTCTCCGGGTCAGCCTACCCACTGGTCCACCGTCTCTACCCTGCCCCGTTCCACCTGCCCTCTGCCATTCCTCCACCCCCCTTGGACCCTGTGCCAGCCTCTGGATGCCCTCCTTATCTGGCTCTGGTGGTGGTGCAGCGAAGGCGGCGCCCATCCTCATGCTGGCCTAAATTGCAGGAGAACAGTGCAAATGTGGCTATGCTCAAAGGCTGGCACAAGGGACATGCACTGGACTAGGGCACCATTAGGACTGTGTTTCCTGTTCTATACATAATACTAGTTTTTTGTTACCCGGCGTTGCCGGAAGGCACGCGCATGGCGAGTCTGGTGCACATCGCTCCAGGCGCTCCAGGAGGGCATGGCAGATATAGTGTCTTGCACTCCTTCCCGCACCCCATGCCGAGGGGGGGCGAACCCGGACTCCGACGGTGTCAGGAGCATCGCCGCTCGCTCCAGCAACCCTGGAAACTATGGATGAGACGCCGATTTTGGCCGTTTTCGACCATGTTCACATGGGCCCCCCGCGGACCCCCACCCCCGGGTAAGGTGAGAACCTCCCACTCAGACATGGTCTGCCCCTCTACCTCCCTTCTCCAGCCCTCAGAGGTGCAACCTCTCCCTCTGCTGTCTGAGCTCCTTATGAGCTCCAGACCAGGCTCCCCAGGCTCCTCCTATTCCTGTCTCATTGCCAGGCCCAGTTCTCATCAGACTGGGCTGGTCCTTTGCAGGATCTCGCCTCTACTCAGAGAGTCATCTCAGGGAACTTGCAAGCAGCCTGGGCTCAGCCAGGCTTCCTCATGCCAGGTGTGCTGCCAGGGGTGCTGGGGTGTGTGTCAGACCCCTCCCAGTATTTGTCGCAGGCTGCAAGGCATCCGCAAGCCAAGTTTGGTGTGCGTCAGGCCAGGCGTTCCAGCGGGGCATGCCCCTTCTTGCCCCCCATGCTGAGGGGGGCCGAACCCGGACACTGACAGCATCGGGAGCATTGCCGCTCTTCTCAGCGACCCCAGAAACTATGGA
>JAJKFI010000414.1:213087-224989 GCA_029204185.1 Lerista edwardsae
TGTGTTGTTTAAGTGTTCCCTTTATTGTTTTGAGCAGTGTATATAAAATCAGACATATGTACATCCGCATCTCGGCAACCCCAAAAACAATGGATTCAATGCTAATCTCAGGCATTTTTGATCATTTTTACATGTCACTGTTCCGCCAAATTCCCTGTTGGGCCTCCCCAAGGGCCCCAATGTCCACAATAGGCTAACCAATTTAACCTCCAGAGTGGCCTCAGAGATAGGCAAGAGGGAGGGGGTTCATTCACCCACCGGGCTTCCTCTCTTCCAGCCCTCATCACTGGCTTAGCTCCTAAACTACCTTAAGTCTAACACCACCACCAAACAATAGGCAGTCAGCTTGCCTAAGCCATAACTGCCTCCTCCTCTTGGTGGCTCCAGGGACGTGGCAGACATACAATAATTCCCAATGGTCTCCCAAAACAACCTTACCTTAGCCAGTTCCTCAGTCCTTCAGGCAGTCATCCAGCCTGATGGGTACCTGGTACCCAAGGTACCATCCTCCAGCATCTATCCAGCTCCTGCCTCCAGCTTTATACTGAGGCCAGCCAATCAGTGGGCAGGCTTTAACTCATCAGCCACACCCATCTGCACCTGTGCTAACCTCCCTTCAGAGCCAGAGCCCTTATCAGCCTGCAGCTGTACTCCTGAGGCTTGCAAAGACCTTGGGGGTTAACCCTACAATCACTGGCATACCTGGGACAAGGGAACATTGCTGATACCATTCCCTTTCTCCTCAGGGTATCTAATGCCTTTTCCAATACAGTCACCCCCTGCGCACCCCCACCCCTAGGGGCACTAGGGGTGTCGTTCCCCCACAGTATTTGTCGCCGGACCTTAAGGCATAGGTTTACCAAGTTTGGTGTGAATCATTCCAGGTGTTCCAGCAGGTCTTAGTGGACATTTTATTTTTCACCCCTTCTCACCCCCCACATGGATGGGGGCTGAACCTGGACTCAAACGCCGTCGGGAGTGTCGTCGCTCATCTCGGCAGCCCCAGAAACTATGGATTTGACACCGATATTGGCCGTTTTCAATCATTTTTACATGGCACCCCCCCGCACACCCACCGCTGGGGGCGCTAGGGGGGTCGACTCGTACCCCTGCAGTGTTTGTTGCCAGACTGTAAGGCATATGTGTACCAAGTTTGGTGCACATCGCTCCAGGAGTTCCAGAGCCTATGCGGCACATACGTACATACATTCGATTTTATATATATAGGTTTCTGTTTTATACTTTCTGTTTACTTACTTTGTTAAAGTGCATGTCCAAGGGCCTGATCTGTTACTCTAAGGACGTCCCAGCTCGGGGGAGGTAGAAAGAACAGATCATGTGTCAAGATTGCCAACCAATCAGTTGTATTTCCAGCTAAGGATCCTGGGATTAGCAGAGTCTCTTTCTTTCTGGCTTTGCTACAAAATGGTCGCAGGGAGAGCCCAAGGAGGTTTAATAACAAGGAGGCGCCCTGCCTTAAGCACTAATGCTCCTGAGGTGAAGCCAGTGGGTGGTCTTAGCCGCCATGTTAGTTAACTCAAAACAATCCTCATTCCAAGCATTTCAGATTGCTTTGCTCATATTGTTTAGGATTGAATAGTTTATTCCTTAAATAAAAACTTACGAAAATAAAAACATGTGATCATGTAGACACATTATTGGTAACCTTATTATGATTTATATGCAATTACAAGGTTAAATTCCTCATAATTATATTACTGAACATACCTGACGAAATGCTACTTGCTGTCTAAATCTGAGTTTAAATACAGATCGCACTATTTTGACAGATTTTATTGAAATCTACACAAGCAAAAATAAAACGGTCATGCCCCATAAAAAAAAAAATTCTGTTAATGTTCAGAATTTCATAAATATTACAGTAGAAAATGAAAGGCGGAAAAATAAAGTGTGAACAGGAAGGAAAGAAAAAAAAGGGGAGGGTGGGCAAAAATTAGATAAATATATAGGAAAATTGCATTAAAATCTCTTCATAACATAAGTAGTTGTCAATATGAGAGTAATTCTTTTTCACTTCTAGACAATTAAGAGTATTTTTTTTAAACTTCTACACTCCCCCACCCCCCAAAAAACAAATTCTGTTAATGTTCAGAATTTCGAGAATATTACAGTAGAAAATGGAAGGTGGGGAAAAAAGTGTAAATGGGAAGGGGGAAAAAAGGAGGGGGAAAATACTTTTTTAACCTTCTAGACCATTAACAGTGGGTGTCAGAAAATGGTGAATAAGATTGCTAGGAACAACAAGAAATTACACAGCTTCAAAAATAATGCACTCACTATTTCAGTGAATTGTAGTTTTATTGAACTGATGTAATGTGAATACATGAATCTTTCCATGGAAATTAAATCCCATTTTTCTGACAGCGATTCACACACCCGTATGCAGAACACTCAGGCATGATTAAAGAGGTTGATATTAACTTTTACACATGTGCAGGGAGATTTTCATTCGTGAATTCACGGCAATCCTCCTTGGCGGCAATGATCTGACTGAGTCAACAAATATGGCCGCAGGTGCCCCGATGTGGCTTCAAGAAAATGATGTCATGCCGCCTCCTTGTTATTAAACCTCCTTGGGAGGAGGCACTGTGAGGAGGCAGAGTGGTTGCTGCTGGGAGAGGCCTAGCAGTGAGGAGATTGAGAAAGGATCGGGCAGCGGAATCTTAGCGCGCCCCTTGCGTCGATGTGACATCATCGTGTCGATGCAAGGGCGGAGCCCCGGAGTGCGAGCACAAAGCAGCATCCCCACGTCGGCGCTCCAACTCTGCGAGCGTTGGCTTCAGAGTGCCAACGGAGAGCTTCCCTTGCGTTGACTGAAGTTGGCGCAAGGGATTCTCTGCCCCGTCCCGGGAGAGGGATTGGTGGGAGGGGGGACCAGGGTGGGCTTGGGAGGTGGCCGCACGACCATGTTTACCTGCTCTTTAGCAGGTGCAGATCCGAGAAGCACATAGGGGAGGCTAGTGCCTCCCCTAAGGTAAGGGAATGGCACCTTCCCTTGCCGCAGGAGGCTCCAGCCTCCCCCCACCCAGCGCTGGATGGGGCACTGGCTGGCCGGTGCTCCACCCCCAGTGCTGGGTAGGATTGTGCCTTGAGAGGGAGCAAGACCCCGTCAGGTTTATAGTTATTTTTGTTCTGTATCTTCCTAGGCTGTGTGTTACAACCCCTTTTTATCGTTAGCAAACTGTTAATAAAATCTTTTTCATAAATCAGTCTGCCTTGTTCTAGATTCCAGTGGAGAGGAGTTTAGCTCAGGAAACTCCTCTGCTAACCTGATACCTGGGCTGGTGACAGCGGATTTAACCTTCCAAGGTATTATCCACCAGGCTGCACGTCCTAAGTGAGTGGGCGAGTGGGGGGGTCATAGGTTACAACCCCCCTTTCATTCATGACAACACTGAAGTCAGGTTTCATGAGTCACTCCAGTGTTGGGTCTCCTGCCCTATGGAAATAGAACATTGTAGGTCCATCTTCAATTTCACACTGGATGTTGACTTGTTCCCCCAAGAACAACAATCCACTGGGAATGATGGAGATGACAGGTCTGGGTAAACTGAGGTCTGAGGGGGTGGGTGACACCGGTCACCCCCCCCGCTACTGCCCCTCTGCCACCAAGAATGAGAATCGGCCGAGAATGAGAAGGGCAAAAACACACCTGCACAGCTGCTTCTCTGGCTGCCTGCCTCAGCACTGCAGCAGTGGTGAGCTGAGAAGCAGCCATGCTGGGAGAAAATGTGCTCACACTGCTGCTTCTTCAGCCAGCTTTGGCGCTGCTGCAGGGCCCAACCGGGAAGCGGCCATGTGAGGCAAGAACACGACTGCTTCCCAGTTGAGCACAAGGCGCAGTAGCGCTTTATTTCCGGACTATTGGGGTAGTGGAGCACCAGAAAGCCATGTGGCTACTGGCACACCACCCCTCCAATAGTTGGAGAAGGATGCGCCACTGCAAGGTGCAGTGGCACCTCATTTCCCCAACAATTGGGGCTGTGGAGAGGGGTTCCGCCTCTCTGGTAGTTGGGGAAATGAGGCGCTGCTGCGCCTTGCAGTGGTGCGTCTTTCTCCAACTATTGGAGGGGTGGTGTGCCAGTAGCCACATGGCTTTCTGGCGCTCCACTACCCCAATAGTCCAGAAATGAGGTGCTACTGCAAGGCACAGCAGCACCTCATTTCCCCAACTACCAGCGAGGCGGAACCCCTCTCCACACCTCAGATAGTTATCTCCTGTCATCTCCAACAGTCCCAGTGGACTGGTTGTTGAGGGGGTATGGAGAGGGGTTTCGCATCTCTGGTAGTTGGGGAAATGAGGCACTGCTGCGCCTTGCAGTGGCACGTCGTTCCCCTGACTATCAGAGGGCTGGCGCTCGGGTAGCCAAATCGCTTTCCAGCGCTCTGCCCCTCCAATGGGGGGCAGATTGGGCAGCGGGGGGCAGATGGCAGCCTGGGGTGTGTGGCTCAGGGCGCATGCCCACAAGGAACGTCCCTGTTTTGGAGTACTGCTAGGGGCATCATTTGTGGGCAGTCAAGGGATGGGGCTTGAAGGTTAGATTAAGGGCCCCCTGCCTCCTTCATCATCATCCAAGCACTGATTATTTGATGATATACTGTAAAAGATTCTGCAACCATTGCTCAGGAGATATTTCTCCAACAGCCCAATCCACCATAACTCCCCATGTGGCGATGCAGAAGCACCACCAATGGAATGTCTGATGTATCCTGCAGGGGAGTTTAATGCTCAAGTACATTAATGGCCCAATCCTACTCACCAGCTGCTGCACCAGCATGTGAAGCATGTTTGTGGCATCGCATGAAAAAGGAGTTCCAGTGTGAAAGCCTGGCTTCCCCTGCTGGCGCTGAGTCCTGACAAACAGCAGCTGGTGCAAGTATGGAGAGACGGCAGGGATGGGTGTAAAAGGGGGGAGGGCAGAATGGTGGATGAATCGGGGCCAGGAGGATGCAGGATCAGCCATAGTCTGCCATAGTCTAAACCAGTGATATTCAAACTTTTTGGACTGGGACCCAGTTTTTAGAATAGCAATCGTGTTGGGACCCACCAGAAGTGATGTCATGAACCAGGAAGGGATATTGTGGCGGGAAGTGACATCATCAAGCAGGAAGTGCTATCATTGTAACATAATAAAATGACACTCCTGGAATGCAAATGGGCATTCTTGGACTGCAGCAATTGTACAACCATGGAACATCCCCGACAGAAAGCAAGATGAGGAAAAAATATTATGGAAAATGGTGAACTAAAACCACAATTTTTAAAAACCTTCCCTTGAAAATTCAAACTGTGAACACTCTCAAAAGGAATATAACAAGAGTAAGGTCTTCAGTTTCCAAGATGGCTGCTTCCAGCTTTCCACGACCCACCTGACATCAGGTCCCAAACCACAGTTTGAATAACACTCGTCAAAACCACTGGAATACCTAACAAAAGTGTAGTCTGGTGCAGATGGCAAAATGATGCCCTGGAAGTGGCATCAAAATAGGAAGTGACATCATAGTTGTTCATTTTCTTGGGGGTTTTTTGGCCATAACTTTTGACAGAATGAAGAACATTCCAATTTGTTTCCATTGTATTCTGCATGAAATTCCACATTGAATGGTATATAACATGATGGTATTATTCATACATATCAGTGTTTGCACAATTTTGACCACTAGTGTCAAGCTTGTTGCCCTTCTAAAGTATGTTTGCCTGGTGCAATTGCACCCTCCTGAACGTCTTTAGCCCCTGGCCTAAACCCCTTCCTATGCCTTGAAGCCCTACATGGGGCTGCTAAGACTTGCACCAGTGATTTTGCTGGCACAGATCTGAGTAACTCCATTGGGCAACAAATTACTACTCAGAGTAAGGAAACAAATGTTCCTTTACCCCAATTGAGACCTCCAACCTGTTCAATCCCAGTGCAGGATACAGCGTGGGCCATGCACCTCCACTGCACCAGCACTGGATAGGATTGGGTTGTAAGTAAACGTATTTGTATATTTTATATTGTATAAGATCATGTTTGTATATTGTATAAATTCTTGTGCCCTGCTTTTCCTGTGAAGTAGCTTACACCTGATATCCAGGCAGCCTCCCACTTCAAAAAAACAATTCCAAGCAGCATTTTCGGAGGGTTCAAAGCACTTCTGTGAGCTATCATCTTTCCCACTGTGGAGGCCGAACTGCGGGCTCTACGGGAGGACTTCTACACCGTGGCCAGGTTCCTCAATGTCATCGGGACAGTGAATGCCACCCATGTGGACACCCTTGCCTCGGTAGAGGCCCCAGGCCTGTACAGGAACCGGTAACACCAGCACTCCCTCAACATCCGGGCCACCTGCGACGTCCAGGGAATTTTCACTAGTGTTACGGCCAAGCTCCCTGGCAACGTCCACGATGCCTAGGTCGTTCATGGATCCGTCCTCCAGTTGGCACTGGCCACATGGCCTGAGAGCAAGGGTTGGCTCTTGGGTAAGGGGGTGGGCTGGAGGGCCCTGGCCTCAGGATCCTGCTGATAGGCCTCCCCCATCCCCTGGTGACTGCGGCTACCCTTTGCCCCCATACCTCCTCACCTTGTATGCTGTGGACGTGCCCATGCTACAATGCGTCCTGCCAGCAGACCCGCCTGGCCATCCAGTGGGCTTTTGGACTCCTTAAGATGCACTTCCAGTGCCTGCATCTGTCCAGGGCTGCCTGCTGTGGATGCCAGAGAGGGTGGCCAAGAGCTTTGTGAAGTTTGCCACGCTACACAACCTGTGTGTGAGGAGGAATACTCGCTACTTGACCTTGAGGAGGACCATGACCTCATGGCAATACCACTGAGCACAGATCTGAAGAGCCCCATAGACCCATGCATAAGCTCCCCCTGTGCAAGTAGAGCCCAGGCCCCCCACTTGGCGCAGATCTACCCCCTGGCGATGGAGCATAGGACATGGCCTAACCCCAGCAGCTTATGTGTCAGAGTTGCTTGGCACTCTGCCCCATCCCTAACCAAGTTCTGAGTACCACACAATATTAAATCCAGAGTCACCTGTCCTCTGGTGGGCTCCATGACTAGCTGTTCTAATGCATGGTAATTTAGCATGTGAAGGAATCTGGTCTCTCATGAGGATAATTAGAGTCCCCCATGATTATAACCCTATCCCTCTGATGCCTCCCTAATTTGTTTCCTCATTTCAAGGTCCTCTTCAAGTTTTTGATCTGGAGGATGATAGCATATCCCCACTATTACATCACTCCTTTGGGCCTGGTAATGTAACCCATAGCAACTCTTGGGTGGCATCAGACCCGCCTTCAATCTCCACTCTGCTGGATTCTACCCCTTCTTTGACATAGATGGCCACCCCACCTTCCATATGCCCTGCCCTGTCCCTCCTATAGGGTTTATAGCCTGGGAATGTGGTATCCCACTGGTTCTCTGGTTTCTGTTATGCCTAGTATATCAATATTTTCCCTAGCCACCAAACATTCCAGTCCCCCCATCTTTACTTGGAGACTTTGGCCATACACATAAAAGCACTTGTATACAGGGTCCTCCAAGAAGGGCCTTTTGTTTGCTCTATTTTCTCCACAGCGTCTCATTCTACAGGACCGGCTGTCACATCCCCTCATGCTCTCTCTTCTAATTCCTACTCTCTTTGTGGTTGCCCAACTTCTCCAATCTCATTCTGTAGGGATGGGGACTGCCAAAGCGGATTCCACTTGGTTTCCTGTCAGCTTTCAACTTGTCCATTCCAGCGCAAGTTAGGATTGCGCCCTGAAGTTCATTAAATATTCTTATGTGAATAAAGGCACAATCCTACCCAGCGCTGGAATGACAAGGCCAGCCAGCCAGCACCATATCCGATGCTGGGTTGGGGAGGCTGGAGCCTCCCTGCGGCAAGGGAACATGCACTCCCTTACCGTAGGGGAGGCTCCAGCCTCCCCTATGCACTCCTCGGATCTGCCCCCCCTCTAAATAGCAGGTACAGATCCAAGGAGACCGTGCGGCCTGAATCGGGGGCCATAAGGCCTCTTGAACAGGCTTAGGATGCAGCCGTATAGCAGCTTCCCAAGCCCACCCATGTCCCGCCTACTCTCTCCCTCCCTCGCCCAATCCCTGTGCCATCTCAGCACGGAGCCTCCCCTGTGCCAGCCACCTTCAGCCGACGCAGGAGAGGCTCACCGTCGGCACTCTCAGGCCAACGCTACTCATAGCACTAGCCTGACAGCTTGAGCGCCAATGCAGGGGTGGCGATCGGCACCCCTGCATCGGCAGTCCGCCCATTGCGTTGACACAATGAGGTAGCATCGACACAAGGGGCACACTAGGATTGCGCTGTAATTCTGTGTAATTCTGTGTTAAACTAAACTAAGCTAAATTAAACCACTTAACTAGTTTTAAACTACTTACACTAAATTAAACTACAGTTTTAGTGTTTTAAACTATTTGGGGTCTAAAATACAGTCTGCCACAAAGCTCAGGCATATACTAAGACATATAGTAACACTAAGTAAGGTGGGAACTAAGCTAGCCAGGGAGTGACCCTTTCAGAGGGAAATTGAGCTAGCATTGTGTTATCTGGTTGCCTAGGCAGCCATCACCCTCTATTGTCCAGGTGAGGCTAGCCTCTTTTCAGGCAGGCAGAAAGGAGGGGCTTCTAGGAGAGGGGGAGGAGCTTCTAGCAAAGGAAGGCAGGCAGGCAGAACTCCCTGTATATAGCAGAACCTTCTTTGCGAGTGGGACACGAGCAGCGAGTGCTGTCCTGCGACGAAGTGCCTCGTCCGAGACTAAGTGCCAGGTAAACGGGCGAGTTACACATCTGTGCGAGTTAAGCAGCAGGGCGAGGAAGCCAGGGCCCCAGACTCTGCCCTCTCTCTGAGAAGCAGGGCAGCCCATCCCTAAATAAACACAGAGATGGAGCCAGACAGCCAGCAGTTGGGCGGGGGCTATCCAGTGTTTTGCATCCGTCACAGACCCCCCCTCTCTATTCCTAACTATAGAATTGCCCACGACAAGGAGACCACAACCCCTCTCCCGCTGAGGAGCATCCTTAGTGCGACTGCATGCGGGCTCGTCACTGGAAGAAGGGCCCCCCGCTGGGGGATCGATTCCCTCTGTTCCAGGCTGACGTCCTCCAGCCCTGAGACTCCTTTCCCCAGCAGCCGAGGAGCTGCCCGTCTGAGGGTGGGACGAATCCTGCAAGTCCCCGGATGTCTCACCATGGACCCTCACTGCCTGCCTCTGCTTCTCCAGGTCCGCAACCAAGGCCTCTAGGGAGCAGACGCATTCCCTGAGTGCCTGGAGCTCCTTGCACCGAGGACACACCCACGACACACGCCCCAGAGGCATATAGTCATACATGTGGCACTCTGTGCAAAACACTGGATAGCCCCCGCCCAACTGCTGGCTGTCTGGCTCCATCTCTGTGTTTATTTAGGGATGAGCTGCCCTGCTTCTCAGAGAGAGGGCAGAGTCTGGGGCCCTGGCTTCCTCGCCCTGCTGTTTAACTCGCACAGATGCGTAACTCGCTTGTTACCTGGCATTTGGTTGCGGACGAGGCACTTCGTCGCAGGACAGCACTCGCTGCTCGTGATCCCACTCGCAAAGAAGGTTCTGCTATATACAGGGAGTTCTGCCTGCCTGCCTTCCTTTGCTAGATAGCTCCTCCCCCTCTGCTAGAAAGCTCCTCCTGTCTGCCTGCCTGAAAAGGGGCTGGCCTCACCTGGACTATGGGGGTTGATTGCTGCCTAGGCAACCAGATAACACAATTGTCCTCAGAAGGTAACCCAGTTAACTTCCTAAGGAGCTCAATTTCCCTATGAAAGGATCCTCCCTGAGTAGCTGAGTTTCTACTAAGTAGAAACTAGGAAGTATTAGTGTATGTCTTGGTATATGTTTGAGCTTTGTGGCACACTGTATTTTAGACCCCAAATAGTTTAAAACACTAAAACTCTAGTTTAATTTAGTGTAAGTATTAATTTAGTATTAATCTAAGTATTAATACTAAATACTTATCTAATGTAAATACTAAATACTTATCTAATACTAAATACTAGTATTACTAGTATTACTAGTAGTATTACTAGTATTACTATTAGATACTAGTATCTAATGTAAATACTAAATACTTATCTAATGTAAATATCTAATGTAAATAATGTAAATACTAAATACTTATCTAATGTAAATATTAATCTAGTTTAATTTAGTGTAAGACTATATATTTTGATTGCAGAATTTCACCAGGAATTCAATTTAAAAACCCCGGAGTTTAATATTCTATCAAAAGATATGGCCAAAAACAGAAAGGTTTAACTCGTGGTTCATTAAAATAACAGTTTTTAGGATTAATAACATCATGTTATAAAGCATTTGATGCATAATTTCATGAGGAATTCAATGAAAAACCTGGAGTGTAACATCTTCATTCCATTAGAATTGATGATCGAAAAATTAAAACAACAATTAAAACAATTAAAACAAAAAATTAAAACAACAATTAAAACAACTTTTTATGTTTTAAAACAACTTTTTATGTAAAAATCACAATTTGTTAAAATTGCAGTTTTACGAAGTAATACGATGATTTGATGTACCACTGAATGCGCTGTGGGCAGCGCTTTCCTTTCCCCACTTTCATTCCTGGGTGTGTGCGTGAGAGAGAGCTCACTCAGTACATGCTCAGAGGCACAAGGGTCTTTGTTATTATTATTCATGCCATGCCTATTACTATCGCTCAGCCTCACCTCCCGCACAGGGTTGTTGTGAGGACCAAAGAAGTGGAGGAACCAGGCACACCACTCGGAGCTCCTTGGAGGAGGGCTGGCCTAAAATGGGAATGACTTGTTGCCTTTTGCGACAGCCATCAAGTGCCTTGTGTCACCAGAACAAGGGTTCCAGAGCAGCAAGGCCTGATTAGGGTTGGGATGCAGGTCGGATCTCAAATACGATGGAACAAGGTGGAATGGAAAGACCCAGTGGGCTGCGGCTATTAATGGAGACCAACTTGGGAGGAAGGGAATGGAGGGGGCATCCTGAGGGTGGTGTAATCACCTTGACCAAAGATGGCATAGAACCCAGCAAACTGGAAAACGCGGGGGGGGGGACGACTCTCCCCCAACCACTGAGAGTAATTTTCGGACTGGGGAAAAAGTGAATGAAGAACCTCTTCCTTTGGACTTGGAGTCTTTATCACAAGGCTGTAATGATGTCCCACCAATGGGAAGAGGGAGCTGCCTCCCCTCATCCAGGAGGAGAATTGCCAAGGACATGTATAGCAGCGAATAGCAAAAATGTTTGAATGACATGAACGGCCTGATAAAACACAACTGACAGTGCAGTCCCAAATCCTGCGCAGTGTCAGTGCAACGGGATAGCGCTGACGCTGCGCTCTTAGCGCTGACGCGGAAGCACCGATCGACCCCCCAACATTGGTGCTAAGGCAGCAGGACCAGCGCTGCAGGCAGCACCGGCCCTTCTGCGCCTGCGCTGAGCCTCCCTAGTGTCAGCCGAAGCCGGAGAGCACAAGGGATTCTCTGCGCAGAAGCGGCACAGGGATTGGTGGGGTGGGAGCCGGGAGGCGGTACTTGCTCGGGACCTGGGCAGACCTAAGCCCGTTAGCGAGGCTCCTTGGATCTGCGCCCACTCTTTAGCTCTCTTGCCGTGGGGAGGCTCCAGCCTCCACCTACCCAGCACTGGATAGGGCGCTAGCTGCCCTGCACTCCTACCCCAGCGCTAGTTAGGATTGCGCCCTGAGAGATCGATGCACACAGCGTCAATGGCCAATAGCACTCAAGCATATCACAGAAACACATCTGACAAATTAGCACCAGTGAAAATAATGTGGTGCCACAATACAGTGTTGTTGTTGTTGTTGTTGTTGTTGTTGTTGTTGTTGTTGTTGTTGTTGT
>JAJKFI010000414.1:224999-265579 GCA_029204185.1 Lerista edwardsae
GTTGTTGTTGTTGTTGTTGTTGTTGTTGTTGTTGTTGTTGTTGTTGTTAAATAATGGTAATCAAAGTAGCAGTAGCAGTAGTGGGAGATATAGGGTTCAATAGGTGAAGCCTAAGAGCGGATTGTGAGGAGAATTATGGCTCCGGCCACATCTGTGAGGAAGCCACCCCTTCTCCATTGTCCGGAAGGGCAGGACACACCAGCCCTCCCTTGAGAAGCGGGGCAGCAAACTCCCTCAAGAAGCAACACAAGGCATCCAGACCGTCAGCAGCAGGGAAAGGCTGTGTGTTTTGCTAGCCAGTGTCCTGCATGGAGTGCCATATGTACGATTATATCCCTCTTGGGTGTAAGTCATGGGTGTGTCCTCGGTGTGGTTCAGCTCGCTTGAGGCCCAGAGTTGCGGACCTGCAGAAGCAAAGTCAGGCAGGGAGGGGTTATGGCGAGCAGGGCCGGCTCTAGCAGTGGCAGTGCCCAATGTGGGGCATTCCTAAGGTGCCCCCAACCCTTCCTGCGGGGCCCCCCACTCACCAAGAAGAGCTCTGTTGGTACGAAGTTGCGGTGGGGCCCAATGTGGGGTGGGGCCCAACCCTCCCTGCAGGGCCCCCCACTCACCAGGAATTGCTCTGTTCATGCCACTTCCAAAGCATGGCACATGGAAGTAGTTGGTGGTGGTATCATAACATCACCGCCAACTGCTTCCAGGCGGCCCATTTTGGGCGTTCAGAGGCAGAGGCAGGGGGGAGAGAACAAGGTAAAGCTCCTCTGCTCGCCTAACTGACTTACAGCCATAGAGATCCCAGCTGCAGCCATAGGCAATATGCTCACCCTGAAGCGCGGGGGCCGATGTGATGACATTGGTCACATTGGCTTAAAGCCGGCCCTGAGGGGGAAATGGCAGGGGAGTTTGTGAGCTGCTGGGACAGGACGTCTCAGGGCTGGAGAATGTCAACGGAGGAAAAGAGGGAAACAATCCCCTAGAGGGGACCTCTTCTGCAGGTGACGGGCCCGTATCCAGTCCCAATAGGAAGGAGGCCAAATGTAGGCTGCTAGGCAGGAAGCTGAAAGCCAGGACCCCAAAAGGAGGGTGCTTAGAGATGCTGCCTGTTCCATACACAGGGCCAGCTCAGCAGATGGATCTCAGGAGTTTCAACTCAAGGCTGAAGCGATGGTGTCGGGAGGAGGGGTTAGATTCATTAGGAACTGGGGAACGTTTTGGGACAAGCCAGGCCTGTACAAGAGGGACAGTCTACACTTGAACAAAAACCCAACCAGGCTGCTGGCATGTAACATGAGAAAGGTGGCAGAGCAGCTTTTGAACTGACCCCTGGAGGAAAGCCAACAGGAGTTGAGTGGCGTCTGGTTTGGAGCTCCTCATCCCTATGGAATGACCACTGTCCAAAGGGGTGGGTGGCCTGTATGACATCTCTTCCCAGCTGCAGAATTCCAGGGACAGAAGATGAACACTCCATGCTCCTTCATGAGCCCAGTCCTTGGCCAATCCAGCACCACTTGGGTGCTCACAGCATCTCTGCTCAGAAGAAGTGTCTGTTTTAGTTGACATTCGGCCTAGATTCTCTTTGCTTTCTACTTTTGGTTTGCTGTGATTTATTTTGGGACATCCCTAAATGGAACTTCGCAGTCACTTGCTAGGATTGTACCTGCTGACCGTCTGCCTCTGCAAGGCAACTGCAGAGTGTGTCCCTGCCCCACCTGTGCCTCCGACTAGATGTCCAGGTCTTCCGAACCAGCCCACTATTACCAGCAGAACTGAATGCGCAAGCAGAACCACTCAGGCCGAAACAGGCACGTCCTGCACACAGTCTATGTGTGCCCATTTTTCTAAAAAAAAAAATCAAATCTCTATATTAGCTACTGATGCTCTAGCTGGACCTGCAGTAGGGGAGACAAGGTTCACTCCAAGGGCCAATCAGGAGTTGGGCAAAGACATCTCCTGCCCCTAAAGGAGATAAGCTAGTCTCAGGTTGTCCGAATGCCCAGTCTCTGCAGGCTGCATCCAGTGTCCCTGAGGACAGGGTCTGGCACGCAGGCTGGATTCAGGGGCTCTGAGGACGTGTCTGGTCCATGTGCCAGATGGCAGGTCCCTGAGTGGCAGGTGTAGCACATCACTCGAGGGGGGACCACCAATGGCTCTGGTAAATCGTCCTCCTGTGCCCCCTCCATTCCCTGGCCCAGAACATCAATGAGCTTCTGGGTAGCTGCATCCTGCAGAGGTGGGGCAGGACGTCTGGCTTAGGGAGTGCGTCACTGAAGACCCTCTTAGCTACCATATGGAAGGGGCAGCACACTCCTGTAAGGTGCGCAGCGCCAACACAATGCTAATGTGTCAGTGCTGTGCACGTACCGCCAATGCGGGGGCCCCAAGCAGCACGCCCATGTTGGTGCTAGGGCACCGAGACCAGCACTGCACGAAGCACCAGCCTCGGTGCCCCTGTGCTGCCCCTGCACTGGCCAAAGCCGACTGGCGCAGGGGCAGAACAGGGAGGGAGGGAAGGAGTGGGCTGGGGGAGGGGGTCTTGGGGCGGGCTGTGGGTGTGCCAGGAAGCGTGCTGGCCCGGGAGGGGGGCGGTCCCAGAATTCAACCATAAGGCCCAATCCTAAGCCAGTTCAGGCCGCTGTTGTGCATGTTCACCTGCACCTGCTATTTTGCAGGCGCAGATCCGAGCAGCCCTATAGGGAAAAAGCTCCCCTTTCTCTGTGCTGTGCTGCTGCTGCTCCTGATGGCCATAGGATACAGCCCAGCTACGTCAGCCTTACTCTGCCGGCTCTGCTTAGGATTGGGCTGCCCATGAGGCTTACTTCCTGGTGAGCGTGCAGAGAATTGCAGCCGTGGTTTAATACTGGAGCAAAGCCAGGGTCTCAAGCTAGTAACGGAATCATTGGAAAGCTTGAAAATTTATACCTTTACAATTTACTAGCTTTTTGTTACCCGGCGTTGCCCGGGTAACAAATTATCCGAACAGGTCATTGTGGATATTTCATTTCACACCCCTTCTCACCCCCCACGCTGATGGGGGCCGAACCCAGACTCCAACAGCAGTGGGAGCATTTCTGCTTGTCTCGGCGACCCCAAGAACTATGGACCCGACACTGGACTCGACCATTTTCATGCAGCACCCCCAGTGCACCCCCGGGGGCGCCAGGGGGGCCTGACCCCAGCAGTGTCTGCCACCAGACTGTGAGGCATGTGCATGCTGAGTCTGGTGCCAGTTGCTCCAGGCATTCCAGCGGGGCATGGCAGATATCGTGTCTCGCATCCCCTCTCGCCCCCCAAGCCGAGGGGGGCTGAACCCAAACACTAACAGCATTGGGAGCATCGTCGCTCATCCCAGCGACCCCAGAAACTACGGACTTGACGCCAATTTTGGCCGTTCTCAACCGTTTACACGCGGAACCCCCCTGCGCACCAGGGGGGCCTGACCCCCGCAGTGTCTGCCTCCACGCTGCGAGGCATGCGTGTGCCGGGTCTGATGCCAATCGCTCCAGGCGTTCCAGCAGGGCATGGCAGACGTCGTGTCTCGCACTCCCCTCTCGCCCCCCACCCTGAGGGGGGGCCAAACCCGGGCTCAAAGGGTGTCGGGAGAGTCGCCGCTCGTCCCAGCGACCCCAGAAACTACGGATTTGATGCCATTTTTGGCCATTTTCGACTGTTTTCAGGTGGGGCCCCCTGCGTATCCCCACCCCTGGGGGCTCAGGGGAGCCTGACCCCCGCAGTGTTTGTCACCAAGCTGCGAGGCATGTGCATGCCGAGTTTGGTGCATGTTGGTCCAGGAGTTCCAGCAGGACATGGTGGGCATTTTGTCTCGCACCCCTTTTCGGCCCCCACATCGAGGGGGGGCTGAACCCAGACTCCGACGGTGTCGGGAGTATCGCCGCTCTTCCCACCGACCCTGGAAATGACGGATCCGACACGGTTTTGGGCTGTTTTTGATGTTCTTCATGCTGTGCCCCCATGTACCTCCACCCCCAGGGGTGCTAGGGGAGCCTGACCCCCACAGTGTTTGTCGCCAGGCTGCCAGGCATGCGCGTGCCGAGTCTGGTGCCAATCGCTCCAGGCGTTCCAGCGGGGCATGGCTGATGTTTCGTTTGGCACACCTTCTGGCCCCCCATGCTGAAGGGGGGCCAAACTTGGACTCCAATGGCATCGGGAGCATCGCCAGTCATCTCGGCGACCCTGGAAACGACAGATCCGACGCCATTTTCGGATGTTTTCAACTGCCTCTTCATGCAGTGCCCCCCACGCACCCCCACCCCTGGGGGCGCTGGGGGGCTTGACCCCCGCAGTGTTTGTCGCCAGGCTGCAAGGTGTATGCGTGCCAAGTTTCGTGTCGATCGGTCCATTGCGGAGCCCATGCAGAACATACATACATACATACACACAGACATCCGATTTTATATTCCGTTCCGTTGCCCAGGTAACAAATATTCCCAACAGCTCATTGTGGACATTTCATTTCACACCCCATCTCGCACCCCACGCTAACGGGGACTGAACTTGGAATCCAACGGCATTGGGAGCATCACCGCTCGTCTCAGTGACTGCAAAAACTACGGATCCGACGCCGATATCGGCCTGAACAACCCTGAACAACCCTTCTGAACAACCTTTCCTAAGACCCAGATGGTCCTCTAAGATTGAATAAGCTTATCGGACTTCCGGTTCCTCGGAGACAAGCTGAGTGCCTCTGGTGAGAGCTCTGTTTTTATTAAGTTTGTTTGTGCAATTATAGCCTCCCTTCCGTAATGAAACTGGTTGGGAAAGATTGCGAAAAGATTTATGGCTCTTTTGACCCGGTTTTATCTTTAAATGGGCTCTAAATTTTGTCTCAGACGTCTTGTTTCGGCAAAAACTTTTTGGTGTTGTTTCCGAGCTTTATTTTCCTCCCAGACGCCATGATGAAAGTTTGATTCTACATCACTCACGACCTTTATGCAATTTAAAACGCTCTCTTTGTATTCATCTGCCAATTAGTTCAGAAGAGATACTAACGAAACTGCTTTTGAGATACCAGCAGAGATTGTGTTCTATCCTTGAGTCTTTACGTCAATACTCCCGAGATGGTGTCTACGAGAGCACAAACTGCACGAAGGCTGAAAGTGGACAATTGCCAAAAGAGCATGCAAAGATTAATAGACGATTACTGTCTGCCTCCCTCTCAGGCTCCAACGCAAGTTGCGCAAGACACCAATGTCTCTAATAGGGGGTTATCTGACCTTGTAATTAGGAACGTGTACGGTGATTCTGACCATCAGAACGCTTTAAGAGACTGCAACACTAGCGTCTCAGACGCTGTTAATGAGGGTGTGGATCTTTCTATCAACAACAGAAACTGGTATTTGGATCCCGCGTTATTTGTTAATCTAACATGGCCTGCTGAAGTCAACTTAGACACTCCTGGCTTCAGTACTTCTCCTATTAAAGACCATCTTTTCAAAAATAATTTCCAGAATTCTCGGAATATTCAATCTCCTTCAGATGGCTTAGTACATTCCTTATGCCTCCTGATGCGGGATCATTGTGGCCTTATGGCTACTACTATCAAGAACATCTTTTTGAAATTAAGTGGACTACAACAAGAAATGTTGGAATTGAAAACTTTGGCTTACTCCAATGCAAAACTGTTAAGTGATGGACACAAGAGACCAGTTTCCCCTGAAGGTATGACATCACCCTTAGCCAATCATACATCGAGTGGTCCCCTTAGTGATGGCGTGGATGGTGTAATAAGCTCTGGTAATAAGGAGCTGCACTCCAACAATATCCATATCCACGAGTGTGCCCGGCAATCTATGCATAACAAGATCCCTTTGGCACCCAGCCCTTGCATGCTGTCTCCTGATCCTCTTTCCCAGGCGGATACATCTTTCGACCTGACATTTTCCAATGAGGATCTTCTAGTTGTGGACGACTGGCATGAATCAGATGCCAAAATTAGCAATTCTTACACCTTGCCATCTAGGCCATATGACCCACATATCCACGACCCCAATCTTCATTCCATAGGACCGAGAGTTACTCAAAGCCAAGATAGTTCTATTTTTTATCAGAACACCGAGTCCAATCATATGGATTATTATATCACCATCTTTAATTGGCACCTAGCATGCCCAAATGATTCTTGGATGACAGCCAATGACGTTAAACTTCTACTATTAAAGCAGCTTGGGAGGGATTGGATATTCAACTACTCCTTTTCTTGCGTCTGTCGCTATCCCACTAACCCCACAGTTAAAAGAGGCAGAATCCTACTAATATTTAACAACTTAAACCATGCGCGAGTATTCTGGAAGCTGTCACATAAATTTGAGCATGAGTCCATCTCCTTCAAATGGGGTATCAGTCGAATACATGATGGAAATTTTTTGCCCCCGACAGAAGATAAAGTACAGTTTAAGGAAACCTCTGCTAAAAATACCTCCAAATGGCGAGCTCCTGGAAAGTGTTCTTTGAAGAAACTCAATCATAGTGTAAGGAGTACTAGAGGACTTGAGGAAAACCTTGGTAGGCACCCAAGCGATCCAGATGTGTGCCCTTTTTATGTGACATACCCCAACAACATCCCTCTCAGGCAAGATTGTGTCAATATGAAACCGTTGCTTATGGGAAAAGTTGCAAAGCCAGAGCAATTACAGTCTCAAACAGCATCTCGCCACTGTTCCGACAATTGGACACTTAAGAACCCAGGTCCACGCTCCTTCAAGTCTTCTACCATCGTCGGTTCTACCGCTGCATTGATGGACGATGACTTTTCGGAACCTAGCCCCAGTGACATTCCTCAGTTCCACGAGGGTAACTTACTTGGTTGTAAACTCAAGCAATCACAGGTTTCTTATAGTAACAGGTTGCAGAGGAGGGGAAATTCTAGATTTTGCACCAATCCTCCTGATCCAGAGCTGACTTTGGTTGACTCTGGCACTTTTTGGTCCCCTTCTTTGGGTGATGCAAATGGGTTCGAGTTGCCATCTGTACCTGACGCACGGGGTAGTAGTAGACAGGACCGAGCCAAATTGGCTCCTGACCAGAGAACTAATGTGTTCCATCTCCCCTCATCTAGTAACTGACTAGGTGATTTATCCATATTAGATAACTATTACGCTCTTTCGGATCAGGCCCACCAGCCCAATATACCAGCTACAGCCAATTCCTATCTAAACATTATGTCATGGAATTTATCAGGCTGGAGGAACAAGTGCCATGTCCCTGGGTTCATCGATTCCCTAGGTGCTTACGATATCATAATGTTGCAGGAGACATGGGTAGCCGACGAAATCAATGTTAAGAATTTTCGCACCTTCTATTTACCGGCTTTTAGGATAAGCAAGAAAGGGCGTCTACAAGCTGGTTTGGCCATCTTAGTTCGTGACGTCTTTCAGGCTGATTTAATTGAAGCATTTCAGTCAGTTTTTGGAATGTTGGTGCTGAAACTCAAATTGCCTCATTGCCCATTGCTTCTAGTAAACACATATATTCCCCCCCTATCCAACCAACTCTCTCGTAAGGCTGCTTGGGATTCCTTTACTGATATGTGCTTAGCTCTAGGAAATAAGTTCCCAAGTGTGCCTATTTTATTGGGTGCAGATCTAAATGCTAGAACAGGTGATACCCTGGAACCTCTTTTTAGTTTGGTGGGTGATGACATGGCTAGCGATATTGTCCCCCACTTTTTCTTCTCGAGACGTTCGAAGGACAAGGTTTGTAATGATGCGGGTTTGTGTCTTTTTAAATTTTCTTTACAAACCAATTTATTCTGGCTCAATGGCCTTTCCAACTTTCAAGAGTCAGCTGAATTTACCTTTTTATCGCCCCGTGGGTGTAGTGTTATTGATTACCTTTTAATTTCCCCTTGCCTATTTCCATATGTGTCTCAGTTCTCCATTGGCAACTCTAATTTGAGTGACCATTTACCCTTGAGCCTAACACTCAATATTAATACTTCTGCTCCGAATTGCGACCCACAGGCTGATAAATCTAAAGCCTTAAAGCGATTCCCGAAGTGGGATGGTAACCTCCTCTCCAAAATTCATTCTATCCTAGACTCCACCCCTGGTCAGGATAGCATTAATACGATCTTGTCTAATCCTGACCCAGGTGCCATAATTTCTGCTTATGTAACCCTAATAGCCAATGTCACCTGTGGCGTTTCACAATCTAAGGATAAGCTCATTACGAGGGGCCAATCTTTGGTTATGACTTGGTTTGACTCTGATTGTAGGAGTGCTAAGTTACAAGTGAGAGAAGGCTTTGCCAAATTTAGAGAGCTTGATTCCACGGACTCCCTCCATGCTTACCTTGAAGCCCTGTCTCTTTATAAAACCTTGATTAAAAATAAAAAGAGGGAATTCCAGCAGAAACAGTGGAATAATCTAATTAAAGCGACAATCAGCAGGAATGCCCAGGCTTTCTGGTGTATAGTTCGCAATGCCCTCAGCCATAGGAAAGCTGACCGAGGACAAATTAGTTCCTCCCAGTGGATCCAACACTTCTCTTCGCTATTATATGATTCTACAGAGCACTCGAACTACCAGCCTGTCAATCATTGTATTGGGCTAGCCAATTGGGCGCCTGTCACCGCTGAAGAGATTAAACCACCTTTAATCGAGCTTAAATCAGGCAAAGCGGCTGGGCCGGATGCAATTCCTCCAGAATGGCTCAAGGCCGATCTACACTTTTGGTCAGTTGTCCTGGCCAAACTTTTTTCTGCTGTGAACCATTCTGAATCTCCCCCGCACGACTGGCTCCAATCCAATATCATACCAATCTTTAAGAAAGGAGACCCCAATCTTCCTGGCAATTATCGCCCCATTAGTCTAATATCTGTAGTGGGCAAATTATATGCCAAATTCCTGCTGAATAGATTAGCTATATGGATTGATCAAAATAACATTCTTGGGCCCGAACAAATTGGATTTAAAAAAGGAAACTCTACTCTTGACCATGGTTTAATTTTGTATCATCTTGCCTTCAAGTATATGGTCAAGCTAAAGTCCAATCTTTTTGTGGCATTTTTGGATCTTCGAATGGCCTTTGATAGCGTCAACAGGAATTTACTATGGCTTAAATTGAAGCAGATGGGCATTGATCAGAAACTATTAAACTTAATAATAGCCTTATACTCCGACACTAGTAGTCAAGTTCGTTCATTGACTTACGAGAGTGTTTCTGATGAATTTCCCACCAATAGGGGGGTGAAGCAAGGCTGTGTTTTAGCTCCAACCCTTTTCAACCTTTTCATCAATGATTGGGCAATGGCTCTTGCAGAGGTGGATGGACATCCCCCTACCTTGGGGGCTTGTCGTGTCTCGCTGCTGCTATTTGCAGATGATGCGGTTATTCTTTCCCGCACTTGGATAGGCCTAAAACGCCTGATCCTCAAATCTTTAGAATATCTAGCCTTAAACAATCTGCAACTCAATTTTGACAAATCGAAAATCATGGTTTTTTCCAACTCGAGGAAACAGTATAGCTGGTGCTTCAATGATAAGGTTTTAGAGCAGGTCAAGACCTTTAAATATCTTGGTCTGACCTTTGCATCTAATCTTTCATGGGCCAAACACCGGAACTTAGCCCGGGAGGCGGCTTTGCTTTCATCTAGAGCCATCCTCCGTTTCTTTTATAACCAAGGTGGGTCGTTTGTTCCTTCGGCCCTTAAGGTCTTTGGGGCCAAAAGCATAGCCCAGCTCATGTACGGTATTCCTTTGTGGATTTTATCCTTTAACCAGTCACTAGAAAATATCCAGTCTGTCTTCTTAAGGAAGATCTTGGCTTTACCAAACTGTGTTTCCTATGCAACTCTGCCTCGAAGCAGGCCAGCGCTTGTTAGAAACGACGGCCTGGATTCGTTTTTTCAAATTTTGGCTTAGATTACATTATTCCAACCATCAGGATACACTGTTGTTTCACCTCCTGTCAGACCCATTTTTCTCTCCCACCCTTTTGGTTACCAAATTATCCCAGATGGGTATTAGTGAAGAAACTCTGGGTTTGGTTTCTATGGCCGAGGCGTTTAGTCTAGTCAAAAGTCGGCTCTTGGATATTTACGATCAAAAATTGTTAGCAGCAGCAAATACAGTCTGTTCACCCCTTCATTTCCAACTGCCGGTAATTGTGGGACATTGCCCTCTGTATTTTTTTGTGTTGGATTGCCCAGCGGCCAGACGTGCCTTTTCCTTAGCGCGTTGTAATGCCCTCCTATCAGCTGAGTTATGGGGTAGATACTCTGGGATCCCGCGGCAGAATCGTTTATGCCCCTGCGATCAAACAACTATTGAAACTTTGGGGCATATAATTTTAAACTGCCCTATCCATGCAGTTTCAAGAGAGAAATATTTACATCCAATTATGATTTCGTGGGATTCGGATGATACCACCCAAATGTTGAAAAATCTATTTTCCTTGAGTGACCGTAAGTCCATTTTGCAATTGGCACTTTATCTTCAAAAGATAATTCAAGTTAATGTGGCTCGTTGATACATTGTATACCCCCAGCCGGGGGTCCTGTAGTTATTATCTCTTTTATTTGTTTTATCTGTAACTCCTGTTTCCCGATTGTCTTTTTTATGCCAAATAAAGGTGAATTGAAATTGAAAATTGAATAAGCTTATCTCGAGTGGTCTTCATCACCTGAATCAATGTCCTTAAATCAACAATTGGCTACATCCAACTCTCCCTCACAAGCCATTTCAACCTATGCTTCCTTGACTAACTCTCTACTCCACTCCCTTTCTCCTTTATATTACCGTTCTACATCCGAATCTTCTCATTCCTGGTTTGATGCTGATTGCTGGCTTGCAAAAAAAAAAACACAGATTGGTTTCTTTATCTATTCGCCAGCATCCTTCTCCTCCTGCTCTTAAATTATATTCCCACTTTTGTAAGTCTTGCCAAGCCCTTTTTGATCAAAACAAGCACTTATATGCAAATTATATATGGGCTCAGCTTTATCAATCCACTAGCTTTTTGTTACCCGGCGTTGCCCAGGTAACAAATTTTCCCAACAGCTCATTGTGGACATTTCATTTTGCACCCCATCTCGCAGCCCACATTAATGGGGACTGAACCCGGAATCCAACAGCGTCGGGAGCATCAACGCTCATCTCGGTGACTGTGAAAACTACGGATCTGATGCAGATATCGGCCATTTTCTATCATTTTTATGAGGCGCCCCCTGTGTACCCCCACCCCTGGGGGTGCTAGGGGGGCCATACCCCTGCAGCGTTTGTCACTAGGCTGCAAGGCATATGTGTACCAAGCTTGGTGTAAATTGCTCCAGGCATTCCAGAGTTATACTGGAACATACATACACACATACTAATGTTGGTCATTTTGGGCATTTTATTTTTCACCCCTTCTCACCCCCTGTCATCTCCATGCCGGGTCCAGGCAGGGGGCACTGAGAACGTGGGGCATGGCGAGAATTACCTGCGAGGGGGGTAGAGGTTTGACATGACCGGTTGATTTGGGTCAACGATTTGACATTCAGGGGGGCCCGTGACTTCACAGGGGCCCCCAATAGTCCATACAAATGGTGGCGCCCACCGGGGCTCAGGGTTCAATCCAAGGGGTGCTTTCCTTCCAAAAGGCCCCTTCTCAGCAGGATCGGTGGCAATGGCGGAGGGTTGAGCCAGGTCGGAGTCCATGGCTTCTGTGGTGCCAGTCGGTGGTGAGTCCCTCGGGTGGCTGGAGTGGGGCTGGCCTAGCTGCCCGCAGGGTAAGAGGGTTGGCGCTCTCCATGGCCAGGCCCAAGAACCTGGAGCTGCCTCTCGGGGAACGCCGGATTCGCTGAGGCAAGACCAGCTGTCTGCCTGGAACTCCAGGATCTCCAGGGCCAGGGAACTCCCCAAGGAGCAGGGCTTGAGCTGCCCCATCAAGGCTGGGGTAAGGTGAGGACCAGAGTGGGGCAACCTCCCACTCAGACATGGTCTGCCCATCTACCTCCTTTCTCCAGCCCTCAGCAGTGTGACCTCTCCCTCTGCTGTCTGAGCTCCTTATGAGCTCCAGACCTGCCTCTCCGGGCTCCTCCCCTTCCTGTCTCATTGCCAGGCCATTCTCGTGAGACTGGGCTGGTCCTTTGCAGGATCTCACCTCTATTCAGAGAGTCACCCCAGGCTGCTTGCAAGTTCCCTGAGCTCGGCCAGGCTTCCTCGTGCCAGGTGTGGGGCTCGACACCAGGCTTCTTAAGCACCACCACCCCCCGCGTCCCCTATGGCCAAGTAAGCCCCCTGTCCCTGGTCTGAGGCAGTGGGGTGGTCGCGGAGGTGACACCCCCCCCCACGCCGATGGGGCTGAACCCAAACTCCAATGGCTTCAGGAGCATCGCCGCTCATCTCGGCGACCCCGGAAACTACAGATCTGACACCGATTATGGCAGTTCTCGACCGCTTGCATGCGGGGCCCCCTGCGTACCCCCATCCCCGGGAGCACTAGGGGGCCCTACCCCCACAATGTTTGTGGCCAGACTGCAAGGCTTCCGCATGCCGAGTTTGGAGGTCATCGATCCAGGCATTCCAGCAGGGCATGGTGGACGTGTTGTTTCGCCCCCCACGTCGAGGGGGGCCTGAACCCAGACTCCAATGGCATCGGGAGCGTCTCCCCTCCTCTCAGCGACTCCGGAAACTACGAATTCGATGCCGATTTCAGTCATCTTTGACCATTTTCACGCGGGGGCCCCCACGTAACCCCAGCCCTGGGGGCGCCAGGCGGGCCTGACCCCCGCAGTGTTTTTCACCAGGCTGCTAGGCTTCCGCATGCCGTGTTTGGTGCGCATCGCTCCAGGTGTTCCAACAGGGCATGGTGGGCGGTTTGTCTCACACCGCTTCTGACCCCCACGCCAAGGGGGGGCTGAACCCAGACTCCAATGGCATCAGGAGTGTCCCTGCTCATCCGGGCGACCCCGGAAACCATGGATTCGACGCCGATTTCGGCCATTTTCGACCCTGTACCCACCTGGGGGCGCTAGGGGGCCCTGACCCCTGCAGCATTGGTCGCCAGGCCGCAAGGCATGCGCATGCCGGGTTTGGTGCGCGTCACTCCAGGTGTTCCAGCAGGGCATGGCGGACGTTTTGTCTTGCACCCTTTCTCGCCCCCCATGCTGAGGGGGGGGCCGAACCTGGACTCCAACGGCATCAGAACCGTCACCGCTTGTCCCGGTGACCCCGGAAACTATGGATTAGACGCCGCTTTCGGCCATTTTCATGCAGGGCCCCCTTGCATACCCCCACCCCTGGGGGCACTAGGGGGCCCGCCCCCGCAGTGTTTGTGGCCAGTCCGCTAGGCTTCCGCATGCTGAGTTTGGCACCAGTCGGTCCAGGCGTTCCAGCAGGGCATTGCAGACGTTTTGTCTCACACCCCTTCTCACCCCCCATGCCAAGGGGGGCCAAACCCAGACTCCAATGGCGTTGGGACCATAGCTGCTCGCCCCAGTGACCCCGGAAACTACGGATTCAACGCCGATTTCGGCCGTTTTCGACCGTCTTCACACGAGGACCCCCGCGTACCCCCACCCCCGGGGGCGTCAGGGGGGTCTGACCCCCACAGTGTGTCGCCAGGCCGCAAGGTGTATGCATGCCAAGTTTTGCGCCAAATCACACACAGACAGACACACACACACACACACACACACACACACACACACACACACACGATCTTCTTTATATATATGGATTTATAAAATTTACCGTTTATATTTATTGTGTTGCAAAAAGGAGATCAGCCAACGTATTTCCAAGAGCAGCATCTTACGTGTCAAAGAGGCGCATGTGGCTTCCTGGCTGCAGTTTGGAATCCCCTGGTCTAGTCCATTGAGAAGTTACCCATTGCCTTTCAGTAAGTCCTTTCTCAGGCCAGCATCCTCTTGCGCTGACTCTCCACATTTACATACAAGTGGAACACACATATTGGAAGTGTGTGGTGGTGGTGGTGGTGGGGAGAAACATTGTCAGAGGGCCATAGTTTGCTATGAGACATTTCTGCCTCCACAGGGCAGGGGATTGGCTGAGCTTTTGAGTCTCATGGAAACACCTTCAGCAGCTTGATGCTTCTAAAGTATAAAGGCCTAACCCTAGTAAAAGGGAGAGAGAAGCAAAGAGAGAGAAGCAGAGAGCAATTGTAAGCAGTCAGATTGCTCTAAACACAGCAGGCTAACCCTCGGTGTCAGGGCCCATGTGAGGGGAATGCAAGGAGTAAATTGTACCCATGCCCAGTTTAAAAGGGGGGGCAAAGTGCCAAAGGGGCGCGGGGGGCATTTATTATCATACTAGCTTTTTATTACCCGGCATTGCCCGGGTAACAAAATGATCTTCCAGAGTTTTGCACCCCTTCTCGCCCCCCATGCTGATGGGGGCCAAACCAAGACTCCAACCGTGTCAGGAGTGTCGCCACTCGCCTCAGCAACCCCGGAAACTACGGATCCAACGCCGATTTCGTCCGTTTTCTACCGTTCTCAAACGGGGCCCCCCATGCACTCCCACCCCCGGGAGCGCTTGTGGGGGCTGACCCCGCAGTGTTTGTCACCAGGCCGCAAGGCATGTGTGTGCCGAGTCTGGCTCCAATCGCTCCAGGCATCACAGTGGGGGCATGGTGGGCATCTTGTTTCGCACCCCTTCTCGCCCCCTATGCCAAGGGGGGGCTGAACCCGGACTCCCACGGCGTTGGGAGCATCACCGCTCACCTCAGCGACACTGTAAACTATGGATCCAATGCCGATTTCGTCCGTTTTAGACCATTCTCATGCGGGGGGCCCCGTGCACCCCCACCCCCGGGGGCGGGAGGGGGGCCTGACCCCCGCAATGTTTGTCACCAGGGCACAAAGCACGTGTGTACCTGGTTTGGTGCACATCACTCCAGGCGTTCCAGCAGGGCATGGCGGGCATTTTGTCTCGCACACCTTCTGGCCCCCCTGCCAAGGGGGGGGCCAAGCCCGGACTCCAACAGCATCGGGAGTGTCGCCGCTCATCCTGGCGACCCCAGAAACTATGGATTTGATGCCGATTTTGGCCGTTTTTGACCATTTTCACATGGGGCCCCCTGCACACCCCCACCACTGGGGATGCTGGGGGGGGTCCTGACCCCTGCAGTGTTTGTCGCCAGGCCGCAAGGCATGCACGTGCCGGGTTTGGTGCGCGTTGCTCCAGGCCTCCCAGCACAGCATGGTGTATGATTTGTTTTGCACCCCTTCTGGCCCCCCGTGCTGAGGGGGGCCTGAACACGGACTCCACCGGCGTCAGGAGTGTCGCCGCTTGTCTCGGCGGCCCCGGAAACTACAGACTCTACACCGATTTCAGCCATTTTCTACCATTTTCACATGGGTCCCCCTGCGCACCCCCACCCCCGGGGGCGCTGGGGGGGCCTGACCCCCACAGTGTTTGTTGCCAGGCCGCAAGGCATACGCATGCCGAGTCTGGCGCCAATCGCTCCAGGCGTCACAGTGGGGCATGGCGGACGTCTCGTTTCGCACCCCTTCCCGTCCCCCACATTGAGGGGGACCTTTTCAGTTTGGGGGAAAAGTAGCCTTACCTTTTCAGTTTGGGGGAAAAGTAGCCTGAAATTTAAATCTGGGAGAGAGAGCAGATAAATGCATTGTTTTAATGTGTCAAATTATTCTCTAAGCTGCTCTGAGAACCCCAAATGTTGTTAGAAAGGTGGGATATAAATCTCTTAAATTAAGACAAAGAAAAGATCCTAAACTATAGGTAAAATGAGAGACTTGCAGTACAGAGGCAAGGGGATTGAAGGAAAGGCATTGTGTAGGCTAAGAAAGGAAAATGTGGAAGAGAGATGGTTGAAGAACCAGGTTTGAGGAAACAGACAAGACAGTATTGATATCCTGCCTTTCTGGTCATTCAATTTCTCATCTGATTTTAACCAAGGCGGTTTACGTGGGCAGGCTTCTCTCAACCCCATATAAGGGTTGTTACATTCACAAGTTCTACCTTTCAAGAACACTACAGTCCAGGTGGTCTCCTTCACAGTCCAGCATCGCTCTGGCTGCTCACGCTCCCACGCATGGCTTGACAGGCTCTCCTCCACTCTCACTGGAGGGGTCGTCAGCTCCGCTCCTCTCACCAGCTGGAGAGACTCATCTCTGTCAGCAGTGCTTATTGGCAGTTCACGGCTACTTCTGGCTGACTCAAACTGCCGTCCCAGGTGACCTTCAGGCTTCAGAGGCGGCAACTCTTCCGCTTGGCCAGACCCTCCTGCCCCTGTAGGATTGTAGCATGACTGCATACAGCAACTGGAAACAGGAGCTCTACAAGCCTGAGGAAGACCCAGAAATACAGCATCAAGATGAAATTAGTAACAGCCAGACAAGCAGCTGCGCAAGCTTAGAAAGATGAATAGGGGTCAGGCAGCCCAATCCTGAGCCCCGCAGCTCTGAAGCATCCAGTGGCACCAGAATGGTGACCACTGGACACTGGGCCTGCCAGGGGTCGACAAGAGATCTCATCGGGGAAAGGGAACATTTTCTCCCTTCCCCTGGGGAGATCACAGATGGTGGCAATGTCTCTTCTCGACTCTGCGCTCGTGTTTGAATGGACGTAGAATCGAGGAGGTCCCTGTTGGATCATCTGGAGGAGGTTCAGCATTGGCAGAAGAAGCTGCCACCCGCTTCCATACTTGCTTTACATGCAGACGATACCAGATTCAGGACCCAATACTCTGGGCCAGATCGCCAGCGATACACATGTACCGCTAGCTCTGGGTGCTGCAAACATGCCATAAAGCACATCTACAGCACCTGGAGAGTAGGTACTGCCTGCACTGGGGCAGTGCCAGTCAGTGCTGCTCCCCAGCATGGGTGGTATGGACAGACAGTGCTCCAGCAATGCTGGTCAGCAGTAACTCCCATCAGGGCAGGAGGCGGCAGGGAAAGAACCAGGCGAGGGGAGGAGTCCTCTGTGCAAACCTGCTTTACGGTGCAAATGTGCTTTACGGTGCATTTGCAATGCTCCTGGGCTGGCACAAGGGATTTGCGCCGGCCTAACTCCAGGTTAGTATTGTGCCCTGTGCCTCCAATTTATGTCTTGGATCTGAGATCCAATTATTGCAAATTATAAGCCACCATCTAGTTGTTATTGGGAGTGTTGCTCACAACTTTTGCTGTGCTATATTCCTAGAAAAGGTTGCCCAAGAAGCAAAGCAGAGCAAAGCAAAGCAAAGCAAAGCATAATTATTAGTAATGCATATTCCACAAGGCCAAGATCATTTTCTCAAGACCTTTGGAGACCACTTTGGTCAAACCCAGTCATACTGGAAGCACCACTGGGTAAGACACGTTGTTTAGCACATTTCGTCTTCCTCTGGTCTAGGAGTAAGCTTTTTTTCCTATTGTGGATGAAATTGCTCCTTATGCAAACTCACCTTACTGAGCAAAGCTCTTTTGTTTGTATGAGCTTATATTTAATACATTTTATTGTTCATCCAATTGTTGTGTAGTCTCTGGCTTGGGGAAGAGTGCTCTGGGAAACACCCAAGTTGCTGGTTTGTTGGGATATTTTATTCAGACCAGAGAGAGAGGTGTTGTGAGCTCAGTCTCCTTTTATAGTATAGGCAGCTATGTCTCTACAGCCGTGCCACTGTATTGCTGGGCACCAGGGAAATTTAGAATTGGGCTGCCCACTCTCTACAAAGCCAAAGACAGGGCAATGATAAGCTATAGAGAAGGATCTGGGGAATGTTCAAAAGAAGCCAAGCAAATTTCTCAAAAACAAGGAATATTTCTCAGGATTCCCCATTTCTAGAGTTGCTCTAAAAAGATGGTGAATTGTGAAAGGGTTTTTTACAGTTCTTCACATTCAGGTTGAGGAGATGGGAGCTATCAATCCTAAAAACTGATTCAGTCATTCTTCAATGGTAACATTCTTAGGGGGTTTATCTCATTGAGAGTGCCATCAGAGAGAGAGAGAGAGAGAGAGAGAGAGAGAGAGAGAGAGAGAGAGAGCTATCTTTGACTCTCTGGCAGTCCGCATCGGAGGAAAACATCACAGCCAACCTTGTTTCAGCAATACATTTATTTTAAATGTAGAAAAAGAAGATTTTCAATATGTGTATGAATTATACCATATAAGAGGAAGTATATGGCTGCAAATTATCTTGAAAATTCTGAGTGAAAAAATACATTAACCTTTTCAACAAATTGATCTAGAAAAAAACTGATCAACATTATTTCCAAAATTCTTTTATACCAGATATGACTACCTGGACTCAATATTCCATTACATAAAATATGCTAAGAAGCAAGCTGATATCGCCGAGAAAAGACTGTGGATTATCTATTTATTAATGGTAGCTCATATATCATGTTTGAGAGAGATAACTATAGAGACTCCATCTACATCAGAATGGCTTAAAAGTCTGGCCAATGGCAAAAAGCAGGCTAACAATGTACAAAGGATGAAAGGAAAGGGATTTTAATTATTAAAATAATTATTATGCAACTGTTGATTTGCTTCTGGATAGTACATCGTGAATTAAAGGAGGCGGCAGAAGCAGCAGCAGCAGCAGCAGCAGCAGCAGCAGCAGCAGCGAGGGAGACCCGGGAATAAGGCAGCAAGGGTGAGAAGGTAGGCTGCCTGGGGCTCCCGCTCCCTCCAGCCATGCAGATACAGCGTCCCGGTTCCTCCTGCAGCCTCCCCCCAGCCCCTGCCCCCACACGGTCTTTTTTTGGTTGCCCGTTCCCCCTCCTGCTTCTTGCTGGCTCCTTGCATTTAACATTAAAGTTAAATGGCTCCCTGTCCCAAAAGGGCTCACAATCTAGTCCAGTCTAGCCTGCTATTTAACCAGGGAACAGTTGAAGCAAAATCTGTATATACACATCTCTAGAAAGCAAAGCAATAGAAGTTAAATCAACACTAACCACAAGCTGAAGTTATTACAAACATGATCACATCCATGGCAACAATCATGACCTCACTTCCGGCTATGACCTCACTTCCTGTCATGACCTCACTTCCGGCTATGACATCACTTCCTGCCATGACATCACTTCCGGCTTATGACATCACTTCCGGTGGGTGGACCCCGACAAGTGCCAATCAAAAGTGAGTACCTGTTCCTAAATCATTTGGATGACACCACTGCCTCGCTCTGAAAGCGCAGCTTAGGGTTGCACCCTGTGCATTGCTGTGACACAAGGGCAGGAGGAGATTTAGGGCACAATCCTCACCCACTTTCCAGCACTGACCTAGCTGTGCCAATGGGGCATGTGCTGCATCCTGCAGGTGGGGAGGGGGAGTCATGGCGGCCTCCTCAAAGTAAGAGAATGTTTGTTCCCTTACCTCAGAGCTGCATTGCCCTTACTCCTTTGCTAGAAAGTTGGCTAAAATTGCGCCCCTAATCTAATGTTTCAGGCTGCTTTTTCTAGTTTATGTTCCTGCTATTAGCTCTAGAGCAGTATTATTCAAACTGTGGGTTGGGACCCACCTGGTGGGTCCCGACCTGATGTCAGGTGGGCCGTGGAAAGCTGGGAGTACATCTTGGAAACTGCAGACCTTACTCCTGTTATGTTCTTTTTGTGAGTGTTAACAGTTTGAATTTTGAAGTGAGGGTTTTATTTTTAAAAAAAAATAGTTCAGTGCTTTTACATAATGTTTTGTCCTAATCTTGCTTTCCATCAGGGCTTTCATGGTTGTACAATTTCTGCACAATTGTCTGTCTGTCTGTCTGTCTGTCTGACTCTCTCTCTCTCTCTCTCTCTCTCTCTGGCGGGCTATCTCTCACTCTTCCAAGTACCATCTCCCCCCTCCCCCTCCCCCCAATCCTCGTCCCAAAATGGGACAGAGAATCCCTTGTGCTGACCGTCTTCTTGTGCTGAGGCTCTCTGTCGGCGCTCTGAAGGCATGAGGTGGAGTATTTACCATTCTCTACCCCTGATGCGTTAACGCATCACTTTTTTATGTTGTATTTTGATTCCTGTACAAGGGACACCCTCTCGGGTAAATATGTGTTTGGAACCAGGTCAAAGTATTCCCATATACCTGAAATGAAACTGAATCTTCGATGGTACTAACCCTATGCTGAGCTGGAAGCAAAACCATCCACCCCAGCCCCCACCGCACTATGAGAACCCTACGCTGAGCTGGAAGCATGACTCTTCAGTAGCTATTGGACTGTGTCCAGGGTGCCGATTTGGAGGAATATTATTTGAATCTCATTCTGTGTTCTTGCACAGAATATTTATTCTTGTTTTGTGTCACTGAGTCAGTGTGGGTCATTTTAGCATTTCTTTGAGGGACTGTAGCCTGAGATACTTCTCTCTGTGAGGACTCCTTGCTCCAGGATAGCAACTACGTGCCCAATCCTATCTGATTTTTCAGTGCTGATGCAGCCACAGTGCAGCCCCAAGGGAAGAGAATATTTGTTCCCTTACCTTGAGGAGGCCTCCATGACTGCCCCCTCACTGCAGGATGCAGCACCTGCCCCACTGGTACAGCTGGACCACCACTGGAAAGTTGGATAGGATTGGGACCTAGGTACTCATGCCAGTGCGGGCACAGCGCTGTGCCTACAGGAGGTGGCAGCAGACGCGCTATGAACTTGAGCAGGGGGGGTTCCCTGTGCACGTGGAAATAGCTGCTGCTGCCTCTGGGAAAAGGTTGAAAAAGTTGAAAAGTTGTTTTGAAAAAGTTGTCAAATTCCAGAATGCCAAAGAAACCATTACTTGGAGTGTGAAGTGTCCTAAGGAGGGTGAACATAAAAGAGCAACGGGAGCAACTGATCGGTAGACATGTTTGACTTGAATGGACCAAGGAAAGGATAATTATTCCTCAGAATGTCATCCATTTAGCTCTAACCATCCACAATCCCAGGCAGTCTAGGACCAAGATTCCACTACCCTGTTCTCGAGGGTGTTGCCCCCTTTTCTCTATTTCTAACTCCTTTGCCTGGCTTCTTTCCAGAATCAGAATCTTTTTGCACCAAATGCACCCTTGGTTCGTATAAACAGGGGGATGGTTGCAGGGGATGTATTGACAGTGAGCAATACATCAGGTTACATCCAATCTCTGGGGCTCCATTGTAGAGTTCCTGTCTCCCATTCTGTGTATACTTTTTCTACAGCCCCATTTTTCCATATCTCCTTTTTTTCAACTCCATGTCCCCCTGGTTCCTCTTTCCAGGCTACTGCCCACTTCTCCCTTGATGGCACTTGTCCTCTCTCCCTCCTCATACCAAGCCGACTTCCCTCATCTGAAGCACTGTGTCGTTTCTCCAGAGCCTTCCTCTGATTAGCTGTAAGTTGATCAGTTCACAGTTGCGCCCTTTTATGTTGGCCTAGTTCTTCATGGATCCTCATTATTCCTATTTGAATTCCACCAGATCACATCTCTCTGTGGAAGACTATCTCAAAACCATTGACCTGGAACAAAGAAGCACTTCCATAGTGCAAAACTTGGGATCAGAAGCCCACTTCTTCATGTTCCAAGTTGCACATGCATGCAGATTTTATTGTCAGATGATTGGGGCTTGAGTCAGGGTCAGCTATTAGTGGCAGAAAAAACAGCATAATCCTATGTATATACTTATATGCAAGGCTGAGCCAGCTGAAATGTCAAAGCCTGTGGAAGTAGGTGGGCTATCAAAGGACCAATGGTGTGGTTGCAGAGCCCTGGATAAAAACAAAACGATTCCAAACCATTTAGCAGATCATTATACGCCTTTATTTGCATACATTATACAGGCTATTCAGAATGTGAATTGATCTTAGCACTGAATTTAACCTGAAAATTCATTGGTGAAAAATGAGAGAAAATCATAGTAAGACAAAGAAAATATAATGTGCGCCATGGCATTTCTAGAAGCATCTCTCATTGGTCTAGGCTGCAGAGTTGGTAAATTAAAAGGCAGGTGGTGATAAGGACATGGGATCATGCTTTAGGGAAAAGTAGCAACCATGGAAAAGGACAAGAGCAAGCATGCTTAAGACATTCCAGCAGCTCTTGCATCAGGGAATGCTCTCCTTTACCTTGCCTGATTTGGCCTTATCTTGTGAAAATACTTTTTTTTCCTATTCTATCCATGGACTATTCCATGGACGGACATAATCGCTGCATGCATTGCCTCCAAGGTTGGGGCCACAGGTCAAGTTGTACTGGTAATGCAGGCTCCCACTATCCAGGTAACACAAATGGTCAATTTGATCCCAAGGCTTCAACCAGTTACTGCATTTCCCCAAAAGATCATCATCCCATCCAAAGTCCTGATCCCAGACTTCCAGTTCTAGCGTATTAGAATCTTGGCGGATGTTGATGGTTCCAACATCAAAGTTGACATTCCATTCAGGATTATTGCAGTTCCAGACGGTGGGTGTGCGCATCACTAACCGATGATTGTAGAACACCTTGACATAGCCGTCGGAACGTGTGACCAAGTCCCCCCACAAACCACTGGCACCTACTATTGTCACCGTCAGCTTGGCCACGCCCCTCTTTTGTGAACAGCACGTGGAGGTGGTGAAATTATTGCTGGGACATTCACAGGCGCAGGGGACCAAGGCACTCTGTGGGACCCCTGGTGGGCAGGAGTCATTGCAGTTACCCCAGAGAGCACGTTCTCCCACATACTCGCTCTCTGCCTGCTTCAAGCTGTCCCTGCGAGGGTCAGTTATATCCACCAAGGTATGGAGTGGCTCTAGGAAGTAGGAAATCAGGCCAGGATCAGATTTGACCCTTTCCAACCAGGGTTTGGCCATTTCAATGTGATCTAATAACAAAAAGACATTGATTGCCTTCCTCTCCTGAATGCGTGTCACCTGGTCGCTTAATAGGAACGTGTTTCCTAATGTCTTTTCGCACTTCTTGAAGACTGGATCTTGGGTCACATTTTTTAAACCAATCATAATGCTCATCTCAAGTTCTAGGCAGTCATTGATTTCAGAGACAGTAACGCCTTCCAGTTGCATCTTGCACACTGGTAGGGCAGAAAGGTAAATGACACTTGCCCCCAAGTCAAGTTCTGTCATAACGTGAGTCCCGTAGTCTCTAATTAGGTCTTGATATTTCAGCTTTGAGAAGTGGTCATATGTTGGTGGGAGAGCATTTACATCGTTTTTGAAAAAGGTACTAACTGAGTTATTGTTGACTCTGAACCTGCAAGAAACACAAGAAGACCATTCAGAGAGCTATAGGGGAGTTTTGTCAACTATCATAGTTTTCTTAACAGTCCTGTAAAAGTACTACAGTTTTCAAAGCACTGCAATTCTGAGGTGATCAGAATTGTTTTGCCCAGTCAGACCATCCACATATCTCCTGAGCCCAGTGGTGATCCTGGGGGCTCCCTGCCTTGGGGGAAAACCCCAGTCAGCTGCCCCCTACTTCCAGCAGCTCAAAGGGCTGCTTGGCTTCTTCCATTCATCAGAGGGGGAGTGCACAGCCTGGAGTGTAGTGAACCCAGCGGCTTCGCTGTGATCCAGGCAGCACCCCCCCCCCCGGCCAGCTCCTCTGAGGGTCAGAGGAAACTTGGCATGAGTTTGCACCACCCATCGGAGGAGCGAGCGACACACCTGGAATCTCATGAAGCCCAGCGGTTTCGCTGCAATCCAGGCAGTGTCCCAGCTCTGGCGCCTGGGTGGGGGAAGTGGGCATCCCTCACTCAAGCCCAGCACTCAGGGCATTTGCCCCCTTTGCACTCCTCCAGGCCCACCACTAACTGAGTCCAACATATAACCACAGTGGAAGCCATAGTCCTGGCAGACAGCTGCATTGCTTTAAAAGCAGACTCAGCCATGAAGGCTGCTGCCAAGAAGATCCTCTTGAGGCAGTTAAGAGCCAGGCCTGGTGGTGAGAATGCTCGTTCCTCTGCCCAGAACAAAGTGGCCCCGGATCATTCTCAGGACATGTGAAGTGACCTTGAAGTTGCGTTGAAGTGAAAAATTCACCTTTTTGCAACAACCCTCATTAGATCCTCCATTCCCTTCTAAGGGGAGAATTGTGGAGGCGGACAGGACAGTGACTGGCGCACCTACTGCCAGCACTTCTAAGTACAGCAGGATTTGCTCTGGGAAGGAATGTAGCATCACCCAGCGGAGAGCGAGGCTTGGGCTGCAGGGGGTTACCCCGTTCTGAGTCAAGCACCTGCTGGAAGGCACTTAGGAGGGGCAGGCTTGACTGCACATTGAGAGGAAGGGAGTCTGGCACTAGCTGACTTGCCAGAGCTGTGGGCAGACTCAGGGCGCAATCCTAACCTGGAGATAGGCCGGCACAGTTAGGCCAGCAAAGTTTGCCCGGCACAAGGGCCACCATCCAGTGCATTTGGACCAGTCTTGGAATCAGGGAGGGTGGTGCACATTTGTGTGCTGTGCTCTTTGACTTTGTGGTCCAAACATACTTTATGATGTGCCAGCTAAACATTGTTGGCCTAACAGTGCCAGCCTATCACCAGGTTAGGATTGCACCCTCAGTGTCAGACATCAGGTTTAAAGCCTGTGTGGCTTTTCCTTGTCATTAGCAGGAACAAATCAACTGGAAAGTGTCTGCCCACCTGTTGGAGTTGATCTTCTTGCTCTTCATCCTCTGAGTGTTCCCCCTTTTCTGACCCTATGGAAGAGTAAGCCCTAAAATCCTACTTGAGGCTGTCCAGGGCCCTTTACTCTTCCTTAAGGAGCTTAGCCTGGCTTGCCTTCCTTTGGAGCAATCGGGTGGGACCTCAGCTGAACCCGAGCTGGAAGAGGCCGGAGCAGAGAACAAGGACCCAGGAGATCTTGGGACTGTGGATTTCCTTTAGTGTCTTTTTAATGAGAGCAGGCAGTTGGGAAGGCAAAGCCCCATCCAAAGCCTCCTTCACCAACCTGAGTGAGCCCCCCATCCTGAGTGAGCCCCCCAGCCTGAGCCCCCCATCTTGCCTAGCCCAGAATTGGGTGGCTTGGGATAGCTTTTACCTGGGTTCCCCCTGCCCTCCTCCATACTGGATGGGGTCCCAGTCTCCCCTGCCTCCTCCCCCTGCCCAAATTCCCCTGTGCCTTTGGCAGGGAAAGCGAGGGACAGCGGAGGAGGATCACTCCGTCACGAGATAAGGACCACTGCCCGCGAGAGGGCTCCTGGGGCCTTGCAGTTCTGTCCATTTTCCAGCCAAAAGGTGCAACCTGTCCTGAGCCCTCCGGGGTTCTCCAGCTGCTCTGGAGGACAGGCTCTGTGGGAGGGAGAGCTGTGGTGCTGTGCCGAATGGGGAAGAGCTCCTCCACTCCCTCAGGTCTTCTTGCTGGGCTGCCCATTTTCTTGCCAAAGAGGCGCAGCCTGTTCTGAGGCCTCTGGGGCTCCCCAGCAACCCCTCACAGCTGCATCCTGGCCCCACCCCTTCCCTGGGCCAGCACGCCTGCCGGCCTGTCCCCTCGCCCACCCCCACCCAGCTATTCCTAATCCCAGCCCTCTCAGAACCTCCCCTGCACTCCCAAGTCCCTTGCTGGTGCCTCGTCGGGTGCCTAGTCCTGCTGCCAGGTAGGGCGGCCCCTCGTCACAGTCCAGCCCCATGACAGGCAGCAACTTCTTTAAACGTCACCAAGAACGCACAATGGAAAGAGAGGGACTTGAAGCCACCAACAACTCTGAGATGGGTTCGGTGTCAATGGCTGTGAGTCACAAGTTGAATGTGAGTAACTGACAAAAGTTGCTTAAGTGCGACTTATGGATGAGTTGCACAAGTCGAGTGCCAGAATGGGCAGCTCTCCACAAAGCACTGGCTTGCCAAACCAAACAATTATTCCAAACCTGTCTTCTACATTTCTGAGTTGATATGTCTGGTTCAAAAAAAACAAAACAACAACAAAGAAGAGTGGTGCTTGCTCACCATCATCCAAAGTGACTGTGCTCTAAGCTCAGCCAATCCAATGCAAGCAGCATTAACCAAATTAGACTTTTGCTACACATTAAAGTTGGTGCTGTATGGCTGTGAGAGCTGGACCATATGGAAGGCAGAGCACCAAAGAATAGACGCCTTCGAACTGTGGTGTTGGAGAAGACTCTTGAGAGTCCCCTGGACTGCAAGGAAATCAAATCAGAAGTCAAGCCTGACTACTCCTTGGAAGGGCAAATACTGAAGCTGAAGCTCAAAGACTTTGGCCACTTCATGAGAAGAGAGGGCTCTCTAGAAAAGACCCTCATGCTGGGAAAGATGGAAGGCAAAAGGAGAAGGGGGCGGCAGAGGATGAGATGGCTGGATAGTGTCACCAAAGCAATGGACATGAAATTGGGCAAACTCTGGAAGCCAGTGGAGGACAGGGAGGCCTGGTGTGCTGTGGTCCGTGGGGTTGCGAAGAGTCAGACACGATTTAACAACTGAACAAAAACCACAACACATCAAAATGATCCCCCTCAAAGCCCCTTTTGTAACTTGCATGGCTAGGAGTGCTAAAAGTTGACAAGGAGTAATGTGAAGTAGTTTTTGTTTTAGGGTTCTCTTTTGTAAGCATGTAATAGTTAGTGGACTTATAAAGAATGATTCTAATTCTATTAGCATATTTTGGACACTAATAGCCCAATCCTACCCAGGACAGGAGTCCAAATAGCTGCTCCAGAAAGCTAGTGCTGAACCTTATGCTAGATCCATGCAGGCTGGACATCTCCTGTGGGGAAGGAGGCATTTGTCATCCGACCCCGAGTCAAGCCCCAGCCTCCTCACTGGGGCTTGATGTGTCTGCAACATCTATTTCACTGGCACAGGCTGGAGAAGCCCTGAGTTAGGCTTCCAAGCCCAAAATAAGGGAAAGGACTTGGTGGAGGAGGTCTCTGTCAGTCCCACCCTTCTCATGGGCCTGTTCTGCCCTCTGCCTGCCCAGACATGCCTCTGCCTCTGCTTCCACCACCCTCCCGACTCCACTGAGCTGCTGGGTGCTTGCCTGCTCACTGGCGGTGGCTGGGCGTCAGTCTGAGGCATGCAGGGTGATACAGGCCTCCCTGCTGTTGCTGCTGCTGCTCCCTCTCCGGGTGGCACAAACATGCCTTACAGCCAGTGGTGTCATTCAAATGATTTAGAAACAGGTACTCACTTTTGATTGGCACTTGTCGGGGTCCGCCCACCGGAAGTGATGTCATGACAGGAAGTGATGTCATGACAGGAAGTGAGGTGAGAAGCATTAATGCAGCCAATAAGTATTATTTTAGTAATTAGATAACTTCTGGTTAGGCTCTTACCAACTAAGTAAAATACAATTAAGTTTTTAATCTGATCTTTCCTCCAAGGAGCTCAGGATCATATATATCCATCCCTCTTCATCTCCACGGCAACCTTGCACAGTAGTACTGAGAGTGTGCAAGACTATCTAGCAAGTTCTATGATGACTCAGTATACAAAACCCAGGTCTCCCTAACCACACTTGCTTAATATAATAAATACTACTAAATTTGAGTTCACCTCCAGACATTTTTTCCAGCAAGCTGAAACCAGTGATGCTACTCATGAATGCCTTTTTAGGGATGAAGTATCTATATTGCAAATTACTGGCATGCCTCCAGTCCTCCATCTCTTGTGTCTGCCTTTTTGGAAAATACTGTTTTTTCCTCTCCCAGAGGTACAACTTTCTTGGAAGTAAGCTGTATTGACTATAACTGAACTTACTTCAGAATAGTCATGCAATCGCCTCTTTACTCCTGAGGCAATTGAAAAGCAAAAAACCGAACTTTTCATGCATATTCCACATTCAAGTTCCCTGTCTTTTGTGCCTTCTCCCCTGCGAGCGAGTGAGCGAGACAGAAGCTCGGCGCTCCCTAGAAGCCGAGGAGCTGCTGGCTGCCCGCGCTGCAACCTCCTCCTCCTCTTCTCAGGAGCAAGCGCAGCGAGCACGAACACCGCCAGCTCAAGCCCTCCTCCACCAACCACCGCCCTCGCGACTTCCTGGTGTGCTCGGGCGAAACTGGAGGAGGAAGTAGGAGTACACAGGTGCAATCTCTCCACTAGGGCGAGAACTGGATGTTTTGGTTGTTAGCGCGCAGTCCATGCCGAGGAGGTGCCTAACTCTGGGAGAGTGCGCCTAATGTTGTGGGAGAGTTCTTGTGTCACAAGCAGGCTGCATATTCCGGGGTGCAGAGTGAGCCCCCTGACAGGCTTGAGACCTACTGTTAACTAAGGGTGTGGTTTGGCACAGTGCAACGCCGGGTTTTTTTGCCGCGTAGGTAACCCACCACACCAGGGCCTCCCCTGACCCTTTAGGACTGCTGCTCGTTCATTATTTGCGTAAATGTCCTCAAACGGCTTAGCTAGCGTTGCTCTCTAGATAGTTGCGTAGCGAGGAAGGTGCTGCTCCCCCGCCTGCATTCTGTCTGAAATCTCTCCGGGTCGGGTCCATAGAGCCAGCGGTGGTTTCTGAGGCGATTGTGTGAAGAGTTTTTTCTTTTCTTTTCTCCCTTCGTAGGTCTATTTTCTTTCTGTTTCGTTGCTCCACCTCCCTCCCCTGCCTTCCCAGTGTTTCGTGTGTGTGAGGGCTGCTTGAGCGGAGTGAACTTTCGGTGAGAGCTTCGTCTCACCGACCGTTGCTGAGGTGGAGACCTCCTATCCCTACGTCTGCCGCAAGGGCTGAGGAGGCATCGGGAGGCCGGTTGCTGGGTCTCGCCCGCCCGCCCCCGGGATTGTTCAGATGCATCCGTGCCCCTTCTGGAGGGCCGTGGCGCGTCTTTTCTGCCGCGGCGGCAGCAAGGGGAGAGCGGCGCGCGCGCATCTCAGCAGCGAGGGGTGGGCACCGCTTTTTTCTGTGATCCTGCGCGGCCTAGCCCGGGATCTTTAACCCCCTTGAGGAGCGTGATCGCGCCCCCTGGGAGGGCAGCGATGCGCTCTCTGGGCAGCGCCAGTTAACTCCGGCGGGAGGCTCACTGGGCAGTGAGGCCTTTCCAGCGGCCCGGCGCTCCAGCAGCCTGCTTTATCGCCTTTCAGCGCCGGGTTGGGCCGGGAAGGAATTTGCCAGCGGGACCGGCGCTAGACCGGGCGCCCACGTGGTCATGGGCCAACTTCCAGTGGGCGGGCCCAGCTCAGCCAGAAACAGGTACACGCGTACCGGCGCGTACCGGGTGACGCAAACATGCCTTACGGCACTTTTGTGACACCCATTGCAGCTGGGGTTGGGGCTGCAGCGCTAGCAGTAGGGTAGCCTAGAATTGGACTGTAACAATCCACCAAGGCTGAAATGAGTAGCTTATATGTTAGGTGAGACATCACACTTGACCATAAGTCTCTAGAGCAGCGGTATTCAAACCTTTTAGACCGGGACCCACTTTTTAGACTGGCATTCGTGTCGGGTCATTCACCTGGAAGTGATGTTGTGGCAGGAAGTGACATCATCAATCAGGAGGTGCTGTCATTGTAACATAATAAAATGACACTCCTGAAATGCAAATGGGCATTCTTGGGCTGCAGCAATTGAACAACCCTGAAACATCCCTGACAGAAAGCAAGATTAGGACAAAATAGGATATAAAAGCACTGAACTGAAAACAAGTTTTTTTTTAAACCCACTGAAAATTCAAACTGTTAACACTCACAAAAGGAATATTTCCAAGATGGCTGCTCCCAGCTTTCTACGGCCCACCTGACATCAGGTCATGACCCACCAAGTGGGTCCCGACCCACAGTTTGAATAACACTGCTCTAGATGTTACTGTTGATTTTATGGAAATCCTTCATTTTCACACTGGGGTCTTTCACCATACAGTGATGCTCAACTTGCTAGCCCCGCCCTCCTCCCTCTCCAGTACTCTGCATTTTCTGACTTCCCAATACCATCCTTACTTGTAGTATGAGCAGGAGACTTGATGGAGAAAGAAAGTGTGCTTGTCCTCTGAGCTCTTCCTTTTGAAGAAATGAGCACCATCGCTATCTGATCCTGCAAGAATCCATTGGACCGCACTGAATTTCGCATCCAAGTTCAGCCCTTTCTTCCAATCATTCTTTACGTATAGTTTTGTCAGCTCCGCAGCCAGTGAAATGGCTGACAGGGGTCCAGAGCGATGCACTTTCTGCTGGCATGAAATGTTGGCTTTCCAGTCACTGATGGCCAAAGGAAGCTTCTGGAGTTCCTTCTTTAAAGGATTTTCACACACGGTGCAGCCACCGCTTTGTGTTTGCCATTTTCTCAGATTCATCACATAGTCCGATGAAAATTCGTCAACATCCAATTTGGTTATATCAACTCCGTATTGGGCCCAGGAAAAACCTGGTACATAATTCACAGTACTAGTACATTCAGCTGCTGTGCCTGCCCGGCATTGTGGAGACACGGAAGTGAAACATAAGAGAAATATGCAGACCACCAGGATGGGGCTCGCTTTGTGCATCTCTGATCCAACAGGAAAATACTCTAAACAAAAAAAGAAAGAAAAAGGTTGATGACAACAGAGGAATGTGTTGTTGTAAGTTTCTCCCGAAGTAGTACCAGAGTGTGTCAGCATTGCATGACCATACGTGTCACCCAACGCATGTTTAGATAATGGAGCTTATTGCCACAAGATGTGGGAGTGATTACTAGCTTTGGGTGCTTCTTTCCCCCTTTTTGTGACATAAAACAGAAATCAAAACAAAAAAGCACAGACAAAAATGAAAGTGAGAAAAAATCCATATTAACACACACAAAAATACAAAAAATACAAAATGTTTAATAAACAGTATTATATACTATGAACTTTAAGCTATAATAAATACGCTATGCTTTTATGTATATTGGGACCCACCGGAAGGGATGTCATTCACCTGGAAGTGATGTTGTGGCAGGAAGTGACATCCTCAAGCAGAAAGGGCTGTTATTGTAACATAATAAAAAAAGGTAAAGGTTTCCCCACAGCCGAATGGTCTAGTCGTGACTGATTGTAGGAGACGGTGCTCATCTCCATTTTTAAGCCGAAGAGTCGGTGTTTGTCTGAGGACAAGCTTTCGTGGTCATGTGGCCAGCATGACTATACACCGTAGCGCACGAAACATCATTACCTCCCCACCGAAGTGGTACCTCTTTATCTACTCACTTTTTTAGGTGCTTTTGAACTGCTAGGTTGGCAGGAGCTGGGACAAGCGACGGGCGCTCACTCTGTTGCGTGGTCTCGAACTGGCAACCTTCCGGTCAACAAGCTCAATGCAGCAGTTTAGCCCGCAGCGCCACCACGTCCTTTAACATAATAAAATGACACTTCTAATTCGCAAATTGGAATTCTTGGACTGCATCAATTGTAGAACCATGAAGCATCCCTGAGAGAAGGCAAGATTGGTATTAGCTAAATCCAGGCCTTCCTGCAAGACATGTTACTGGAGGATTAAAGGATTTGCTGGTTTCTTTTTACAACTAGGTGACCATCCCCTGGGAAGTTGGATTGCACTGTCAGTCCTTCCTGTGGCTGCAGGTGGGGCTTGGGCCAGGGGTTTTACCGGTGCTGGTGGCATGAGCAAATTCCTCTATTGCCTAACACCTTAGTGAAAAGTGTGCCTGTTTTATGCACTTATCCATTAAGGCACAGTCGCTTTGTGCCACACTGGTGCATTAGAAGCCTACCGATTGTCCGTGATGCTTTTTACAGCTGGGTCAGCTCATGGGCTGTTGAGGGGAAGGTTCGTGGAAGTGGGGAAGTGGGGCAATGCCAAGGGTAGGATGGGGTGGATCTTGGTGGCAGTCCTGCATGCTGGCATCCTATCCCCCGTTTCCTAGGCTGACATGCACTTTAGTTCTCTGCAGACTTACACCGGCGAAACAAGTATCATAGGTATGAGGAGGCACATTGGCCAGCCCACTGAGTTGCGATCAGTCGTAGATCTAGGGGGGGCAAGGGGGCACGAGCCCTGGGCGCCACCTTGGGTGAGGGCGCCGTAACCGTGGCGTGCCCCACCCCCAAAATGGCACCTGCAGCCCGCCCAGGCCCTGCACCATGTTCTCCTCGCTCCAGCTGGCCTTAAAGAGCCAACCGGAGCGAGGAGAATGCGCTGCTGCCCGGCTCCCCCTCCCGCTTCTCAAGGTGCAGGGCGGGGCGCTGGGCGGCAGCGCCACCACGTTCTGTTTGCTCCCGCTGGCCTTAAACGGCCAGTGGGAGCGAACAGAAAACGGTTCTTAGAGGGGGCGCGACGTCATGACATCACGATGTCGTGACGTCGTGACGTGCATGCCCCTGGGGCTCATTTTCATTGGGCGCCATGGGCGCCATTTCTAGCAGATCCGCCCCGGTTGCGATGTAAGCCACTGCATGTCTCTGCACACAAAATAGATGTTCCCTGTGTGCACGTGTTACACAAATCTAAGATCACGCCTGGCAACGTATGCCTCTTGTGCATCTCCATGCTTTGGCAGCACTTGCGTTGTTGATACACTTGTTTTCTTAATGAGCTCCTGTGTCTTTTTAACCACTTTGAAGCAGGCAGCAGTCCAAAGGAAACTACTTGCTGCATTTTGCATATATACTCTAAGCATATATTACTTCTAAGTCCTATGGCACTCAACAGGACTGGCACTCAGCCCAATCCTAAGCTGTCCAAGTGCCTGTGCAAGCAGCAGTAGCCAAGTGACCACCGCTGCATCCTGCTGCAGCCTAGCAGCCGCAGGAGTCTCTGTGCGTGGGGGGGGGGGTTGATGGGCCCACATGCTTCTGCCTGCCTATTTTGCAAGCATAGAGGCGAAGGCCGCTATGTTGGGCTACCTGGCATGACAAGGAGCTCAGGATTTAGTGGTGAAGGTCACTGCCGGTTGCATCCCGCCCTGCCCATTCCCTGCCCTGGAATGCCCCCCCACCCCACCTGGAACTGGCGCAACACTGGCAGTAGTAGATGCCTCTGGGTTGGGCTAGACTTGGTTGTACTGTGCTGCCCGTTGTCTGCTAGCAGAGCATCTTGTAGCCAGGAAAAAAACCCAAAAAATGCAAACAAAAAATGCAGAGAGAGAGCAAACACATTCTCTCTCTGGGGCGGGGTAGAGAGAGAGGCACGCACGCACGCACACATACAGGCAACCCAACACCACTCCATACTATCCAAGTCAAGCATGAGGTGTATTGCGTGAGAACAACCATTCATGAAGCACACCCAGATTTGCTGACTCGAGTTCCCGAACTGCTGACTCATTTCCAAGGCAGTGGCCGGAGTCAATGGCATGAGTGACTAAGGGCGCAATCAGTTGTGGGATTCAGGGGGTTCACCCGGGTTCTATAGAACCGGTTGTTAAATGGCTGGGCCCTGCCTACTCGCTTACTTCAGCTGGCTTCGGGGGTTTTTTTTGGCTCCGGCTATGATGTCATAGAACCGGTTGTTAATTCATTTGAATTCCACCAGTGGGCGCAATCCTGAATGCGCTGTAGGGCTGACGCTATCCGCTTGCATCCGCCCAATGGTGCTAGTGCTCAACGGCACTGGCCCATGGCTGAACACGGCTGGCACAAGAGCAGTTCTGAGCAGAGGGTGGGCGGGCGGGAGATCTGCAGGCGCAGATCTGAGGAGCACATAGGGGAGGCCGGAGCCTCTCCTGGGGCAGGGGTGCAAATCAATACAAAATTTAGGTTCAGCTTTTATTAAGTAATGAAGTTCAGCATCTTGTATTGCATTGTATTCAGCATTTTGTATTGATTTCTTTATTTTTGAAGAAACTTTTCCACGGGGCTTGTTGTTTTAAACTGTTTTTAAATTTGTTTTTAATTGTATTCTTAATTTTTTGATTATATTGTTTAATACTGCTTTTAATTGTTTTTAATGTGAATTGTTATATTGTTTTTATATATATATTGTAATGCCGCCTTGGGTGCCTTCGGGCACAATAAGGCGGGGTAAAAATCCAATAATAAATAAATAAATAAATAAATAAATAAATAAAATAAAATAAAATAAACTTTTAAAATGTTATCTGTTATACATATTGCCCTTTACAAGTATGGACAGCTACTAGAATTCCAGGAAGAGGAACTATGCTCCTTGCTGAGCAGGCAGCAAGCTTGGGGGTAGTCAGGGCTCCCTTCCAGGTGCCATTTTGGGCCTTGGTTATTCAGTTCAGAGCCTGCTCTCGGACTTCTTCTTCAGGGTCCACCCTGGCAGTGGCAGAGAGAACATGTTGTACTGCACTTTGAAGAAGTCGCTTGCGTATTGCCACGTGTGGTACTGCCCAGGCAATGTAACAACATTTTTCCGAGTTGCCTGGTAGGATTTTGTAAGCCCTTTTTCTGCATACAAAATAGTGCCCTTTCATGGCTGGCTGGACTGAACGTTCCGCATTAGTGGGCAGGTCACGCATAGCAGGAATTGAATCATTTGCAATGGCTGCTAAGGCTAGCCAGATATAATACCCCAATGGAGGAATATGACTATTTGCAGGATCGTGTCCCTGAATACTGGATTCATTTAACTAGCATGTGCCGTCACCTGTAGCGATGGACGTTAGAGTGATTATTATGTTTAAAAGAGTATCTCCAAATGGAGTGAGCCCAGTGTACCACTTATTAGTATGGGCACACCAGACACCAGTTTTCTAGATACATTTATTATGTTTTAGAGAAACAGAATTATTTGAACAGCATTTTGTTGGAAGCACCCTCTTTTTGTGTAGAAACAGCAAGAGGATGTGTTTTAAAAATGTTAAGGTTTGGACACCAGGTCACCGGGCAGGAGAGCAGTTTATCAGCTTGGTCGTTTCCATTTGCCTCAGGCTCACGTTTTCTGGTAAGTGCGCATGCGTTGCTTCAGAAGTCCGTCATCGTTGGCTTCAAGGGAGCCTTTTCTAGACTCCTGTGCTCAGCTCCTCTTGACTCCTGTATGATGGGCAGCACAAACCTAGCACGCCTGTCGCGTCAACATTATATCTTAGCGTCAATGCGACACAGTGAACACCGACGCGGGGTCTCCGATAGGCATCCCCACGTTGGCACTCGAGCAATGGGACTGGCGCTGCAGGCAGCCTCCCTCGTGTCCAAAGCTGGCTGGTGCGAGGGAGGCTCCGTGTGGGGTACAAATGGGGATTGGTGGGGGGAGGGCGGTATGTGGGTGGTTGTGGATTCGGCCGTAAGGCCAAATCCTAAAACCATCCAGGAGGCCGCAGGGTCTCCTTGGATCTGGGCCTGCTATCCGAGGTGCGCATATGGGAGGCTGGGAGCAAACATTCCCTTGCCGCGGAGAGGCTCCAGCCCCCCCCAACCCAGCATTGGGTTTGGCACTGGCCGGCCAGCCTTGCCAATCCAGCGCTGGGTTGGATTGCACTCTAAGTGGAGATTTCCTTCACTTGAACAACGATAGGGCTCATGCAGACAATTACTGACTATTCTTCATGCAGTTTCATGTAATTCTGGGAGGCAAAGACTTTAAGGACAGTTGGGTAATGCCAAAAACTCCTAAGAGAGTGATTATGGATTTTTCTTAAGATGGGTCTTTTATCACACACCTATTATCCTCCTTTATTAAGGGTTGCTTTCCAATATTCCCAGTCTGCCCTTTTCATATCAGAGGCTTTTTTTTTTTTTTTTTTTGCCTTTGTACTATAAGGAGTGGAATGATAAGCTGAGTGGCTCGCAATTCAGCAGTTTTGCAGCCTTATCTGCCAGGTGGTTCCCCAAAGACATGGGATCCGTCTGTTTTGTGTGAGCTTTGCAATGCACAATAGTTCTTTCTTTTGGTTCTTGTATGGCTTCTACTAAGACAGCTGTTTCCTTGCCCTGTTCAATCTGGGCCCATGAGGTTGTAATGAACACTCTTTCCTTTTAGAGAGATTGGACAGCACGGCACATAGAGGTTTGATAGAATAGAACTTCTAAAACTCCAAGAATAAAACAGTCCCAAGATCCATCCCTGGCACCTCAAGGTTAGACACTAACTGGAACTCCAGATGGCCCCAGCCAGCCAATGTAGGCTGTTGCTAGCATTGGCCCAACCTATGTCCTCATTATGAGAACAACCTTGGCAGTGAAAAGGCAGGTCCACAGGTGGTATCCTTGCCTGTCACAAGCCCATTTCTCTACCTTTCCAGGGACCGAGAGACCAAACCTATCCAACTTCCCAGCACCAATGCAGCCATGCCAATGGGGTTTTCGCCACATCCTGCAGTGGGGGGCCAGTCATGCAGGGCTCCTCAAGGTAGGGGAACATTTGTTCCCTTACTGCAGGGCTGCATTGTGGTGGTATCGGCACTGGAAAGTAGGACAGGATTGGACCCTGAGGCACCCATCACTTCTCACAGCGTAGCTTTTCTAAGGAATCCTTTTCCTCTTCCACAGAATGATGCCCACTTTCCCCCTCCTTCTTCCTGAGGGCAAGCAAACGGACCAAAGGCCCCACTGTCTCCTCCCTCGAAGGTCCCCTTCACATACCTCACTGCTGGCTGCTCTCTCGGCTTCTCCAGGTCAGCCAACCGAGCTTGAAGAGAATGAGCTTCTCCCCTGAGAGGCAGCACCTTATTGCTCCAAGCACACCCCCACAGCCGAGGCCCCATAGGCAGACAGCCCTACATGTGACACTCCGTGGGACACACCAGATAGCAGCCTCCGCTCCTCTGGCTTTGGTGTCTGTTAATTATTTCTGTGTTGTTTGCTTGTGTTGTTCTGATGGTTAAGACTTAAGAAGGTTTTTTTCCCAATTTCATTTAAAAAATGTATAGAAAGGGAATAAATGAAACAAAAATTAATGATACTATACAATTCTAATCCATCCCAAATGACATTGCCTTTGAAAGTGAAATCTTTTCCAAATAGAATGAGAAATGAGACTGCAAAATACATACTTAGCCAATTCTAAAGTTTAAATAATTAGAGTTTGTTCATGGAAATCATATATTCAGTAGCATAGCTACTTATGGGGCAGGGGACAGGATGCCCCAGGTGCCATCTCAAGGGGGTGTGTCACCACTGAACCCCAAATGTCTAAAGTTGAAGTTTTACAGAATAAGACTATATCGTTTGGTTGCAGAATTTCACCAGGAATTTAAAACCCCCGGAGTTTAATATTCTATCAAAAGATATGGTGAAAAACAAAAAGGTTTAACTCATGGTTCATTAAAATAACAGTTTTTAGGATTAATAACATCATGTTATAAAGCATTTGATGCATAATTTCATGAGGAATTCAATGAAAAACCTGGAGTGCAACATCTTCATTCCATTAAAAGTGATGATCAAAAAACTAAAACAGCACCACCTTTTTATGTAAAAATAACAATTTGTTAAAATTGCAGTTTTACGAAGTAATACGATCATTTGATGTACCACTGAGTGCACTGTGGGCAGCGCTTTCCCTTCCCCGCTTTCATTCCTGGGTGTGTGTGTGAGAGAGAGCTCACTCAGTACATGCTCAGAGGCACAAGTGTCTTCGTTATAATTATTCATGCCATGCCTATTACTATTGCTCAGCCTCACCTCCTGTACAGGGTTGTTGTGAGGACCAAAGAAGTGGAGGAACCAGGCACACCACCCGGAGCTCCTTGGAGGAGGGCTGGCGTAAAATGGGAATGAATGAATGTCTTGGGGGGGGGGATGCCACTCACTGCTTGCGGCACTGGCCAGGAAGTGCAGAATGACTTGTTGCCTTTTGCGACAGCCATCAAGTGCCTTTTGTCACCAGAACAAGGGTTCCAGAGCAGCAGGGCCTGATTATGGTTGGGATGCAGGTCGGATCTCAAATACGATGGAACAAGGGGGAATGGAAAGACCCAGTGGGCTACGGCTATTAATGGAGACCAACTTGGGAGGAAGGGAATGGAGGGGGCATCCTGAGGGTGGTGTAATCACCTTGACCAAAGACGGCATAGAACCCAGCAAGATTGAAAATGCGGGGGGGGGACTCTCCCCCAACCACTGAGAGTAATTTTCAGACTGGGGACAAAGTGAATGAAGAACCCCTTCCTTTGGACTTGGAGTCTTTATCACAAGGCTGTAATGATGTCCCACTAATGGGAGGAGGGAGCTGCCTCCCCTCATCCAGGAGGAGAATTGCCAAGAACATGTATAGCAGCGAATAGCAAAAATGCTTGAATGATACCTTATGAATGGCATGACAAAACACAACTGACAGTGCAGTCCCAAATCCTGCGCAGTGTCAGTGCAACGGGGTTGCGCTGACGCTGCGCCCTTAGTGCTGAAGTGGGAGCGCCGATCGACACCCCAACATTGGTGATAAGGCAGCAGGACCAGCGCTGCAGGCAGCACCGGCCCTGCTGCGCCTGCGCTGAGCCTCCCTAGCGTCAGCCGAAGACAGCAAGCGCAAGGCATTCTCTGCACGGAAGCGGTGCAGGGATTGGTGGGGTGGGAGCCGGGAGGAGGTATTTGCTCGGGACCTGGGCGGACTTGTGAGGTGGCTGCATGGCCACTTCCTAAGCCCGTTAGCGAGGCCCCGATTTGGGCTGCACGGTCTCCTTGGATCTGCGCCCGCTCTTTAGCTCTCTTGCCGTGGGAAGGCTCCAGCCTCCACCTACCCAGCACTGGATAGGGCGCTCGCTGACCTGCACTCCTACCCCAGCGCTAGTTAGGATTGCGCCCTGAGAGATCGATGCACACAGCGTCAACAGCCAAAAGCACTCAAGCATATCACAGAAACACATCTGTCAAATTAGCACCAGTGAAAATAATGTGGCTGCCACAATACAATGTTGTTGTTGTTGTTGTTGATGATGATGATGTTAAATAATGGTAATCAAAGTAGCAGTAGCAGTAGTGGGAGATATAGGGTTCAATAGGTGAGGCCTAAGAGCGGATTGTGAGGAGAATTATGGCTCAGGCCACATCTGCGAGGAAGCCACCCCTTCTCCATTGTCTGGAAGGGCAGGACACGCCAGCCCTCCATTGAGAAGCGGGGCAGCAAACTCCCTCAAGAAGCAACACAAGGCATCCAGACCGTCAGCAGCAGGGGAAAGGCTGTGTGTGTTGCTAGCCAGTGTTTTGCATGGAGTGCCATATGTCCCACTTGGACGTAAGTCATGGGTGTGTCCTCGGTGTGGTTTAGCTCGCTTGAGGCCAGAGTTGCGGACCTGGAGAAGCAAAGTCAGGCAGAGAGGGGTTATGGCGAGCAGGGCTGGCTCTAGCAGTAGCGGTGCCCAATGTGAGGCATTCCTAAGGTGCCCCCAACCCTCCCTGCGGGGCCCCCCACTCATCAAGAAGAGCTCTGTTTGTACGAAGTTGCGGTGGGGCCCAATGTGGGGCATTCCTAAGGTGCCCCCAACCCTCCCTGCGGGGCCCCCCACTCACCAGGAAGAGTTCTGTTCGTGCCACTTCCAAAGCATGGCATGTGGAAGTAGTTGGTGGTGATATCATAACATCACCTCCAACTGCTTCCAGGTGGCCCATTTTGGGCGTTCAGAGGCAGAGGCAGGTGGGAGAGACCAAGGTAAAGCTGCTCTGCTCATTCCACTGACTTACAGCCCATGGAGATCCCAGCTGCAGCCATAGGCAATATGCTCACCCTGAAGCGCGGGGCCCGATGTGACGACATTGGCCACATTGGCTTAAAGCCGGCCCTGAGGGGGAAATGGCAGGGGAGTTTGTGAGCTGCTGGGATGGGACGTCTCAGGGCTGGAGAATGTCAATGGAGGAAAAGAGGGAAACAATCCTCTAGAGGGGACCTCTTCTGCAGGTGACGGGCCCATATCCAGTCCCAATAGGATGGAGGCCAAATTTAGGCTGCTAGGCAGAAAGCTGAAAGCCAGGACCCCAAAGTAGGGTGCTTAGAGATGCTGCCTGTTCCATACACAGGGCCAGCTCAGCAGATGGATCGCAGGAGTTTCAACTCAAGGCTGAAGCGATGGTGTCGGGAGGAGGGGTTTAGATTCATTAGGAACTGGGGAACATTTTGGGACAAGCCAGGCCTGCACAAGAGGGACAGTCTACACTTGAACAAAAACCCAACCAGGCTGCTGGCATGTAACATGAGAAAGGTGGCAGAGTAGCTTTTGAACTGACCCCTGGAGGAAAGCCAACAGGAGTTGAGTGGCGTCTGGTTCGGAGCTCCTCTTCCCTATGGAATGACCACTGTCCAAAGGGGGGGGTGGCCTGTATGACATCTCTTCCCAGCTGCAGAATTCCAGGGACAGAAGATGGACACTCCATGCTCCTTCATGAGCCCAGTCCTTGGCCAATCCAGCACCACTTGGGTGCTCACAGCATCTCTGCTCAGAAGAAGTGTCTGTTTTAGTTGACATTCAGCCTAGATTCTCTTTGCTTTCTACTTTTGTTTTGCTGTGATTTATTTTGGGACATCCCTAAATGGAACTTCGCAGTCACTTGCTAGGATTGCACCTGCTGACCGTCTGCCTCTGCAAGGCAACTGCAGAGTGTGTCCCTGCCCCACCTGTGCCTCCTACTAGATGTCCAGGTCTTCCGAACCAGCCCACTATTACCAGCAGAACTGAATGCGCAAGCAGAACCACTCAGGCCGAAACAGGCACGTCCTGCACATAGTCTATGTGTGGCCATTTTTCTAAAAAAAAAAATCAAATCTCTATATTAGCTACTGATGCTCTAGCTGGACCTGCAGTAGGGGAGACAACGTTCACTCCAAGGGCCAATCAGCAGTTGGGCAAAAAAAACCTCCTGCCCCTAAAGGAGATAAGCTAGTCTCAGGTTGTCCGAATGCGCAGTCTCTGCAGGCTGCATCCAGTGTCCCTGAGGACAGGGTCTGGCACGCAGGCTGGATTCAGGGGCTCTGAGGACGTGTCTGGTCCATGTGCCAGA
>JAJKFI010000415.1:0-15454 GCA_029204185.1 Lerista edwardsae
TCATGTCAAAGATCCACTAACAAACTTACCGGCACCTCTCTCTCTAGCAGCTCCTGAAATGCAGAAACCGAACCAGAGAAACAGAAGTCTGTGGCAACAGACAACTGCACTTGTATGGAAAAATTTAATTTTGAAATGGAGGATGAAAACCCAAAGTTTTCAGGCAAGTATAAAGAGCTAATTGGGGAGGAAGAAAAGAAACAAAAATGTGGTTGATTTTTCCCTTTGGGGGAAAAATAGATTTGTGAAAATTTGTCAGGAGTTTGAAGAGCAAAAGTTGAGCTGGCCTTGTGTTTCATTGCAAACATTGCACTGCAGTGTGCTTTCACAATTTAGTTGTATGCTGCTTGTGAGGTTTTTTTAAAATAAAAGGCGGGATATAAGTATTTTTGAACAAGAATATTTCAGTTGATCAAAATTGTTTTCTGAATGATGTAAGAAGAAGGGGAAGCTGTTCTTTAAAAAAGAGAACAGGGACTGGCTTCCATTGCTGAGTTGACCTGGAGCAGAAAACCATATTAATGGGAGAAGAAAGATCTGTACTGATACTTGCTGTTGTTGGGGAATCCTTCTCTGGGGTTTTGATCTGGAGCAATTACACATTCAGCACAAGCAGCTGCTAGTTCAATTTCTTCTCTAGTATTAAGTGCAATTGCCCAATGCACATCTGACACACAGGTGGGCTGTGCATAGTGTTTTTATTCATTCAAACAAAAGACCACCCCACCACCATTTTAACTGAAGGCTGGTGACGCACACATAGCGCATCGCCGGTGTTTGTCCTGGCCTCCCCGCGGGCAACAGACAAGGTTCCCGCCAGCTGATTGGCTGGCAGCGGCTCGCCAGCCCATCTGCACCCTGCCTTGGAGCAGCGCGTTCATTCGGACGGCGGCGGCGATCGCCCCACCCACCCATCCTGTTTGAGGCTAACTGGTCGCCAATTTGGGGGCCGGGTAGGAATTTTTTGCCATCACCCAGATTGGCTGTAAGGCAGGTGGTCTTTTCCGCCTACCCTTTTTTACCTTTTTTTTTGGTTTGGGTATATTTAGATGTCGGTATCCACATTTGGCCTGCTCATGCTTGCTTGGCCGGCTGGGTGTAGCGGGTTGACTTCCTCCGCCAGGACGTTTCGGGCCGGCCTTGATTCCAACCTGGTGGCCTGGAGACCCAGCCACACAACATAAGAACATAAGAAGCCCCACTGGATCAGGCCAAAGGCCCATCTAGTCCAGCTTCCTGTATCTCACGGTGGCCCACCAGGTGCCTCAGGGAGTTCAGTAGACAACAAGATGCCTACATCCTGTTGTCACTCCCCTGCACCTGGCATCCTGAAGTAGCCTACTATTGACGTAAGGAGGTTGCACTAACCATCATGGCCTGCAGCCTGCGATGGACCTTTCCCCCAGAAATCTGTCCAGTCCCCTTTCAAAAGCATCTAGGCCGGATGCCATCACCACCTCCTGTGGCAAGGAATTCCACAGATTAATTACCCGCTGGGTAAAAAAGTATTTCCTTTTATCAATCAATCAATCAATCAATCAATCAATCAATCAATCAATCACTAGTATTTATATACCGCTTTTCAACACAAAGTTCACAAAGCGGTTTACAGGCAAATAATAACATTAAAGTTAAATGACTCCCTGTCACAAAAGGGCTCACAATCTAAATTTTATCTGTTCTCACTCTCCCAACACTCAATTTTAGCAGATGTCCCCTGGTTCTGGTATTGTGAGGGAGGGAAAAGAACATCCCTCTATTGACTCTATCCCTCCTGTGCATAATTTTATATGTCTCAATCATGTCCCCCCTCAGGCGCCTTTTTTCCAGACTGAAGAGCCCCAAACGCTGCAGTCTTTCTTCATAAGGGAGGTGCCCCAGCCCCGTAACCATTTTTGTCGCTCTCTTCTGCACCTTTTCCAGCTCCACTATGTCCTTTTTGAGATGTGGTGACCAGAACTGTACGCAATACTCTAGATGTGGCCTTACCATCGATTTGTACAATGGCATGATAATTTTGGCTGTTTTATTCTCAACCACTTTTTAAAATTACTCCAAGCATGGAATTGGCCTTCTTAATTGCTGCCGCCCACTGGGTTGTAGTATAGAAGTAACAGAAATGACTTCAGGATTCCTGGTGTTCATCTTGCAACCTTAAGGGTGCAATCCTAACCTGCTCTGGAACAGGCAGGCTGACTGGTTAGGAGATAGCTGGAGGTCACCCCATGGTAAGGGGGTATTTTCCCCTTACCCCAGGTTAAGCCCCAGCCACCCTGCTGGGTCTCCAGCCCAGGGATTAGGATCCAGCCTGAGTCCCAGATCCTGGCGCCATCCTCTCCCTGGGCTGGCCCACCCCTGCCCTGTTCCTCCTCCCCCTGCCCTCCCTGGGACCCTGTGCCGGCCTAAATTAGCTAGCCCTACCTGGGTTGGCCCACGGTTCAGGGAGGCCGATGCAGATCCTTGCGCCGGCCTCCCTGTTGGCGGAATTGGCGCAAGCAAGCTTTATGGTGCATTTGTGACACTTGCTGGGTGTGCATGGGACTTGCACCAGCCTAAACCACCACTAGGATTGGGCTGTAAAGCTTACATTTGGGCTACTGAAATGAGATAGCTCCCAGGTAGTGGCTATGCGGTTGTTAATTGTTATGTATGCAGGAGGATAGGATAGTCAGGGGTTAAGCCCAGAAAGAAGGCTGGAAGGGTGGGGTTAATCACCCCTCCAATCAGGAGACTGGAGCTAGATGAATCCTGCAGTTAGTGAGGCCTGTTGCCTGTGTTCAGTCAGTGTTTGTTCTGTTGCTGTTACAATCAACCCCCGGCCCTCCTTGTTATTTGCATAGGCAGAGGCTGAAGCTAGTGGGCGGGGTTAGCGGTGACGTAAATATACCCAAAACAATGCTGATTCCAAGCATTTCAAATGGGTTTTCGCATGATGTTTCGGACTTATTTGTTTACTCCTGAAGTAAAAACTTACCAAAATAACAACGTGTGATCGTGGAGAAACATCATTGGTAACCTAATTATGATTCAATATGCAATTCCAAGGTTTAATTCCGCAGAATTATATTACTGAACATACCGGACGAAATGCCGCTTGCTGTCTATGTAAACTCGGATTGCACTGCATTGACATACTTATTTTGACGCAGGCATGATTAGAGACATTGAGATTAACTTTACCACACGGGCAGGGAGATTTTTATTCGTGACGCCGCGGCGGCAATCCTCCTTCGCGGCAATGATCTGAGATATACCCATGGCTTCAAGTCTGTGACGTCGTGGCTCATCCAGTGTATCTAAGATCCTTGGTTACAATAAAATGCTCAAGCTGCACCTGCCTTGTCTGAGTTGAATCTGCAAAGAACCCAGTAATTTACATTAATTATAACATATTGGCCAATGTGCCAGCTCTTGTTCATCTCACTACATGGTTTTCATCTTTAGGAATGGTTCCCAGCACTGCTCCTTCTTCTTCTTCTGATGCTAATAATAACAAGCAGATCACTTTACTCTGAGCCAGATCATGAAATACCGAAGGCATCCCTTGGACAGCTAGATGACCCTTCCTTCAATTTTACTGGGCTTAACATTGTTTATACTCCTGGGACAAAGATGGCAAGAGAAATAATGGAGAAAGTAGCAACTGTCTCTGTCATGAAAGGTCAGTTACAATATTGTGATATACGTATTACTGCTTCAGTGGGGCGTAGTTTGAGCCATTATAACCATTTGCTGAGCTATGCAAACTTTTGTTTTGGAAGGGCTCAGGCTTAGAACAGGTGATCAAATAAACTAGACTAGTGGTTCCCAAACTTTTTAGCACCTGGACACCTTTCTGTCCAGAACCCAGAAGTGATGTCATGGCTGGAAGTGCTGTCATTGTGATGCCAGAGCCTGCTGCTTTCCTGAGAATGCAGCAATAAGTTGGGTCATTTCTCAGCAATGTTCCAATAGCAAAGTGAATCAGAAACCCAACTGAATTAAGTGGGTTTACATCTGAGTAGACATTGCACTAGGATTGCAGCAGGATTCAGCCTGTTCTTTGATTCATTCAGTAAATCTAGAAATGATCCCTTGGCCAATTCCTATATCTTGTCGGTTGTGCAATATTATATAATAGTGGAATAGTCAGTAACGTATTTACCTATAAAGCCATTTCTTTCGCTCCTGTATGGGATTCCATTTAACAATGACGGGGTTTCTATGTTACAGATGTACCAATAAAACTGGTGGAAGATGAAAAAGCAATTGAATCAGCAAGCAAAGAGGATGAGGACATAGTGGGGGTTGTATTTGAAGATGATTTTTCCTATCGACTCAGATTTTTTCCTGGTACAGTGGTGTCTCCAAACGATGGCCCTGGAAGCATAGGTATTTCAAGATAAACCTATGTTTATGTTCCAGGCCATAGATACTGTTATGTGTACAGTGCAAATGCAGATCTAGATCCGCATAATTCTATATCCTTACAAGTTGTTTTAAATGTTGGAATGTGATTCAGGGCGCAATCCTAACCAGGAGTTAGGCTGGCACAGTTAGGCCAGCAAAGTTTGGCTGGCACAAGAAGACCCACCATAAAGCGCACTTGGACCACTCTCTGAGTCAGAGAGGATGGCTCACAGCTGTGTGCTGGCCTCTCTAACTCTGAGAGTGGTCCAAATGTACTTTAGGATGTCCCTTGAGGTAGCCAAACTTTGCTGGCTTAACTGTGCCAGCACAGCTCCAGGTTAGGATTGCAGTCCAGGATATTCTTACCTGGGAATGAGTCTCACTGAACTCAGTGGGACTTTGAAGGTCTGAGAAGATATGTAGAAGACTGTGTTGGCATACATTTATTTTATCATGTGTATAAATCAGGGCCAGCCTTAAGCCAATGTGACCAATGTCATCACATTTGGGCCCACACTTTGGGGGCCCCGCACCAGCGCACTGAGCACTGCTGCAGACGGAATCTCTATGGGCTGTAGGCCAGTGGGGCAAGCAGAACACCTTTACCATGGGCCTTCTCATCTGACCTTGCCTCCAAATGGCTCAAAATGGGCCTCCTGGAAGCAGTTGGCAGTGATGTCATTATGTCACCACCAACTACTCGCAGGTAGAAACACCACATGTGTGTTTCTTGGTGTGGGGGGGGGATGGTGAGGGGCCCCAAAGGAATGCCCTGCACTGGGCCCACCACTCTAGAGCTGGCCCTGAAGGAAATATTATGGTTCCCTCTTCCCTCCCTCTTTGTGTAGACATTCAGTACCTTGTGAAGTTTTCATTTCAGGAAGAGGGTACTTGAATAGTCAGTTGTTGTTTGCTTTGGTTTTAGAATTTCTAGCAATTGTAATAATGGCGAATGATAATATTCATGAAATAAAGTCAGTGCAAAAAATGCACTAAATGCAGATGATATTATATTACCCTTAGTGGCACCTGAGTAAGAGCATAATCCTAACCTGGAGTTAGGCCAGCAAAGTTTGGCTGGCACAAGGGACACCGTAACGCACGTTTAGACCACTCTTGGAGTCAGGGATGATGATGCATGTCTGTGTGCTGGCCTCTCTGACTCTGAGAGTGGTCCAAACATACTTTACAGTGTCCCTCATGACGGCCAAACTTTGCTGGCCTAACTGTACCGGCCTAACTCCAGGTTAGAATTGCACCCTAGTGTGAGGAATCCATAGATTTTGTAGGGCAGTGGTTCAGTGTAGGGCAGTAGCGACCGGGACCCACTTTTTAGAATGGTACTTATGTTGGGACCCACCAGAAGTGATGTCATGAACCTGGAAGTGATGTCATAGCCAAAAGTGACATCGTGAAGCAGGAAGTGCAGTCAGTGTGAAATAATCAAATGACACTCCTGGAATGCAAACTGGCATTCTTAGATTGCAGCAATTGCAGAACCATGAAATGTCTCTAACAGAAAGCAAGTTTAGGACAAAATATTATGTAAAAGCACTGAACTGAAAACAATTAAAAAAAAAACCCTCACTTGAAAATTTAAACTGTTAACACTTACAAAAGGAATATAGTAAGGTTTGCAACTTCCAAGATGGCTGCTTCCAGCTTTTTGCAACCCACCTAACATCAGCTCGCGACCCACCAAGTGGGTCCCAACACATAGTTTAAATAACACTGCTGTAGGGTTTGAGATAAAAAAGGTAGATTCAGAAGTTAAACATGAGTCCATTAGAATGTAGTAAAGGAACAGCTTTAGTGAGAAAATGTATGTTAAAATATTTGGGAGTGTAGCTTTCAGAAAATCCTCAACAATTGGTTAAATTGAACTATAGCACACTGTCAGCCAAGATTAAATAAGATCCGGAAAGGTATACTCATTTGAAGTTGTTAAGATTATTTATGTACTATTTTAAACAAACACAAAATGAAATGTCACAAAATGGCTGCCAACAAGCAAGCAGAGCACTCTGTTGGTGGCCAGTTTGGGAGCACGGTCTTGGCCCAGTACTGGCTATTAGAAAGTTCACCATTCCCTTGCAATCAAATGTGGCTTAGGTTCACAGTAAGAATTTCCAACTTTCTTTCTGATCTTTAGGGGCTCCTGTAAAATAAATAATTAGGTATGTCTACTGAGAAGTAAGTCTTATTCAGCTCAGCGGGACCTACAGCACTGTGTGGAATGTATTGCAGCCTACGTTAATAAAAATTTTACATATATTAAAGTAACATGGTTGTTTTCTCTTTAATGTAGAAACCTGTTACAACTATTCAGCAGATGATTGTACAATTCCAAAATACTGGTTTAAAGGATTTCTGTCATTGCAGTCTAGCATCGATAGTGCTCTCATAGAAGTAAGTAGAATTAGTTGGAAAGTCCAGGGTCTTTTTTTTTTTTGTATTGTAATTGCATGATTAAGTGACTAGCTACATGATTTTTTTGTTTAGCATTCATGTTTGTCTGTATATCAAAGGTTACCTCAGTGGCAGTCCCGGGGAGAGGCAAAACGCTAAGTGCTGCAGGAGCCTGAGCTCCTGGGTAAACAGGCCTTGCCATTCACTGCTTGGAGAGTGGCATTCACTGCCTCCTCCGAGCCACCACTTAAGTCCTGAATTGCTCCGGAGGGGAGTGGGAGGGGCTGCTTTACACAGGCTCCTATAAAATTAGCGTTTGGCAAAAGACAGGAATCCCTCCTTTCCTTCATTTTTCTTGGTTTTACTTCAGGCCTTCAACTGTTGAATATAAATGTAATTAATTGGGAGTGTAGTTTTAAGAATGTGATGCATCCACATATTCCCTTCCTCTGGAGCAAGGAAATGGTGGATGCTACCTAATGTCTACTGCAGAATGTCAAGGGGAAATCATCACCCCTGCAAAAAAACAAAACAAAAAAAACACCCTTATTCTTGCAATACAATGGTGTATCATGCAGTCTGCTGCATGGCAACTGTCCTGCTGTTCTATGGAAGCTGCCACCATTGCAAGTCAGTGGCCAGCAGTTCAGCTGCTAATTCAGGTAAGATTATGATGAGGGCAGGTCAGGGGCTGGACAAGTGTGAGAGCAAAATCCTAGGTTGTGCTGGAATGGCGAGACCGGCAGGCCTGTGTCATATCCAGCACACTTTAGGTGGTCTGGGGAGCCTCCCCGGGGCAAGTGCACATTTGCTCCAGCCTCCTCTGTGGGTTCCTCAGATCTGCGCCTGCTAAATACCCAAGGAACCCGTGCAGCCTGAATTGGGGCTGTGCAGCCTGGGGACTGAGGCTTGGATGCAGCCTACCTGCCGCATCCCGGCCCCTCCCCCTAGCTGGGCTCGGCTGGAGCAAGGGCAGCCCGGTACAAGTGCTCTCGGGCCGACACTTCTGCTAGCATTGGCCAAAGAGCTCTAGTGCTGATATAGGGGTAGGCATGTTGGGTGCCAACCACGTAGCATTGATGCAATGTCACTGGCTGGATTGTGCCCTCAGTTGTAGCAGCAGCCCCAGGACTGAGAATTCTGGGCTTGACATACCCCCTTGTGCCTATACATCAGCAAAATAGCTGCCATAGCTCTGAGTAGGACCTTTGGGTTCCAGGGAGTGGTGGAGGTGGTAACTAAAGATTATCTTTACTTACCTCTTCTGGCTTTCTGGTCCTTGCCAGGTTGTGGGATGCAGTGGAGTTAGGCTGGCCGACGATAGGGTTGGACTACCAATGACATTTTCTTGATATACATGCTCGGATAAGATTATAAAATGTTACAGAACTCTCACAGGGCATTCCAAACTTGCCTCTCCATTGGCACAGTGACAGCTGCGTCAGCTGAGAGTGTAGCCAATGTGCCATGAAGCGCACTTGCGGCACCTGGGGAGCAGGTGCTGATGCACTTCTCTGCTAATGCTGCATCCTGAAGATCAGCTACTGGTGGAGGTAAGAGTAATGCCGGGCAGCAGAGGAGCAGCGGGAGGGTGGACCAAAGATGGGGCAGAGCGTTTCTTGGCAGGGGGAAGGCAAAACAAGGACAGATCAGTCCCAGGAGGGGGGGCAGTATTGGTGGAGCAGGCCTCTCCCATATCCTATATCCTAACCTCCCATATCCTAACCTCCCTCCTGGGCCTGAACACCCTACACAGGATGCTTTGACTTACATCAACTAAATAGCTGGCACAGGTCATTGGGCAAGCTGGGGCATTAGGGTAAGGGGAAAATATCCCCTTATCCTGAAAAAACCTCCTGCCTGCTCCTGAGCTGCTCTGGATACATCGGAAGCCATGCAGCCCCTCTGTGCCAGAGCAGTTTAGGATTGGGCTGCCTGTAACATAACTCCTGTGGGACGTGGTGATGCAGCGGGTTAATCCGCTGCTGCTGGACATTCTGACTGGAAGATTGGGAGTTCAAGACTGTTGCTTGTCCCAGCTCCTGCCAACCTAGCAGTTGGAAAGCACCTAAAAATGCAAGTAGATAAAAAGGGACCACTTCGGTGGGAAGGTAACAGCATTCTGTGCGCTATGGCGTATAGTTATGCTGGTCACATGACCACGGAAGCTTGTCCTCGGACAAACGCCGGCAATACAGGCTTAGAAACAGAGATGAGCACCGCTCCCTACAGTCAGTCATGACTAGACCATTCGGTCGTGGGGAAACCTTTACCTTTAATATAACTCCTAGTTGTAAAATGAGAGTACAGCGTAGTGAGAGTGTTCTGTGGCAAAGAAAGGGATGAAGATTGTGAAATGTACTTCAAAAAGTATTGGGAAAATACTCAATAACTTAACCTGTATTTTTTTTTTTTTAGCTGATCACCCATCAATCTTTTTGGGATGAAATGAAGTCAATTAGTGGCATACGTATGAGATCAACTTCCATCACACAAGCAGAAGAGATAGAACACTGTGTTTTCTTTCTGTTTATCACAATATGCTTTTCTCCATTTACATACTTCTTGTCCCAAAATGTTTCATGGGAAAAAAGGAAGCTAAAGGAGGTGATGAAGACAATGGGGTTACGGGACACGGCATTTTGGTGAGCTCTGAGAATCATTAGTGTACTTTTCTTAGTTGGACGAATGAACATAGAATAAGAATGTTAATATGTTAGAGAGAAATGATGATGATTGCAAGGATATAGAAACCAACTGTTTCATAATTGAACAAAAGAAAGTAAGATGGCTTGAGTATTTTAGACTGTTTGTATTAAATAAAAACTAAAGACTTAGGGAAGAACTCAACATTACGCTTAAATTAAACACTAGTCCCCAAGAAGTTCCTCCCTCCGCAATCACCAAGCAGCATAAAAATGTTTTTAAACCCTGCCGGAAGCCATATGGATAGGGGGCTGTCCATATGTAAGTTGGTAAGTTTTCTGTAAGTTGGTTCCAAAGACATAGTGCCACAGTATAAAAGTGTTTGCATGTTAAGGGCACAATCTTAACCAACTTTCCAGCGCAGACAAAACTTTGCCAATGGGGCATGGGCTGCATCCTGCAGTGGAGTAGTAGTCATGGAGGCCTTCTCAGAGTAAGGGAATGTTTGTTCCTTTGCCTCAGAGCTGCATTGCCCTTATCCCGGTGCTGGAAAGGTGGTTAGGATTGCGTGCTAAATTGTTCATTTTGAGTGTTTTTCTGCTCCTGCTCCAATTCATTGCCTGCTAGGGGCATGACTGGAGAATATGTGTGTATGCCAGTGGTTCCCAAACTGTGGGTTGAGACCCACCAGTGGGTCACAAGCTAATTTTAGATGGGTCGCAGAGCACCTAGAACAGCCGTATTGAAAATATGGGGATACTGGAAAGGGGGAAGGCTGGGTGGTTGTTTTGCTTATGACAAGGTTGCAGATAGGCTGTTTTCTTTCTGATTGCTACTGGAAAATAGCTGAGAACTCAACCAATGTATTGTTGCATTCTTAGGAAAGCAGCAGGCTCTTGCATCACAATGATGGCACTTCCAGCCATGACATCACTTCTGGGGTTTGCCATTCTAAAATGTTTGGGCAGATTGTCGTTCTAAAAAATTTGTCCCAGTGCTAAACTGTTTGAGAACCACTGATGTATGCTAAATAATCCATTACTTGTGGCTATAAAAAAGAACTTTTGCAGGCAAGGGTCTTTGTATGCAGAACTAACTTCAATAAAACCATCCTATATAATTTTTTTATCTGTTCTTCTAAGTTGACTGTACTTTTTTTATTTTCACCAATAAATGGTGGGGGAAATAAAGTTCAAATTGTTAAGAAGGCTGACAAGTAATTTGTCTTCACAGGTTGTCCTGGGGCTTGGTGTATGCTCTGTATATTCTGATCATGTCCTGTATGATGGCAGGTGTTGCTATGACTAGTTTCACCACAGTCAGCTTCCCCGTTCTCTTTCTTCTGTTCTTCTCTTATGGCATATCATCTGTAAGTCTTCAACTTTTGTTTTCTGATCCTTAAAGTACTTTGGGCAAGATTGAAAGTAGCCAGAGTTAAAATGATAAACTATTTGATGTCACGTTCATGAAACATTCCAAAGGTCTTTAACTCCATCAATAGAGAAGAGGATCCAGAGTGGGCTTCTGGTCTCACTCTGGGTTCTTTCCATCCACTGATGATGAGAGAAGTTCATCATAAGCTGAATCTTCCCTTTCCAGCTTTTTCCGGTAGTCCTCTTATAGAAAAGAAAGAGAAGAAACAAGCAGAATGCAAACAAAATTCAGTACTCTTGTCTACTAGACAACCCTCTGTGCATCTTCTATAAAATATGATTATAAATAAATGTAGTCACTAGTGTTTGGAATAATAACTGGATGTGTCAGAAAAGTAACTAAAATGTCCTTAACAAAAGAACTTTGCAGTGCCTGTGAAAATAAAATGGGTGTTTCTTTAAACCCACCGGAACAGGTTAGTAATAGCTAAAGGCCCAATCCTACCATTGAGATACACCATTGAGATTTCCACATACATCGGCCCAACAACAGCCGTGTCAATGTTGACGTCCACTTACTGATGGATGTGCCACAGACCCAGCATAACATCAGACAAATGGTGCACCAAAGCAGCTTGGATATCACTTGGGGCGCAATCCTATACAGTGCCGGAATGGTGAGGCCGACTTGGCAGTGCCATATCCGACACTGCATAGGAGAGGCTGGAGCCCCTCCACAGGAGTGTTTGCTCCCTTACCGTAGGGGAGGCTCCAGCCTCCCCTATGTGCTCCTCAGATCTGCGCCCACTAAAGAGTCGGCACAGATCTGAGGAGACTGTGTGGCCCAAATTGGCCACCTCCCAAGCCTGCCCATGTCCCGCCCATGTCCCACCCCTCACCTCCCTCCCTCCCACCAATCCCCATCCCAGTATGGGACAGAGCCTCCCTTGCACCGACTGGCTTCGGTCGGCAAAAGGGAGGCTCTCCGTTGGCTACTTGCAGCGTCAGCTTCAGAGCGTTAGCACCAATGCAGGGGTGCTGCTCTGCACCCCCGCATCAACACTAATGACGTAGCGCCAACACAACAATTGTGTTGTTGGCAGAGGATTGTGCTGCTGGATAAAAGTATAATTCTGTCAGCCAACAGGCTAAAACAGGGAGGAGATTGGGGTACGACACAGGGTGTGGATGTAGGAGGAAGGAGGAGTAGTAGTAGTTATATATCACCTCCCAACTCCCTTTCAGACAATGAATATGCTTCCAGTGCTAGAAAAATGCAACACCTGTAATGGAACTGGTATATAGATAGGAGTAAGCCCATATAGAATAATGGGAAAAGAGAAAACAGCGCAAAACTGCAAAATAACATTGCACTAATGTTTGACATGTGCTTGTAGAATGTGTCCTTATTAAACTGACAGCCCAATCCCACCCCCCACTTTTGTACACAATGAGGGCACACTGATAGAGCATGCATCCAGTGGTGTGGGGAAAGGTGAACAGAAGGCCAACCAAAATAAACATAAAAAGTATTTACCCCTGTGTAGGTCTTCTGGCTGCCAGAAGATGTGACTTCCTCTGTTGTTATGGGGTGATAGGATCGGGCCATGAGTTTGTCACATTGGTTGTCTCTTTTAAATGAGTAGTTCCTAGTAAACATACGGTTTCTTCTTTTTCAGATCCATTTCTGTTTCATGATCAGCTCTCTCCTAAAGAAGCCTAAACCCACTTGCTTTGTCGTCTTTTTTCTCACCCTTTGTTTTGGAGCACTCAGCATTGTTCCCTTGTTCATGAAGATTCCTGCACCTTTGGAGTGGACTTTGAGTCTCTTTAGCCCATTTGCCTTCGGCACTGCAATTGCAAAGGTACAATTACTTAGGATGAATAACTCCACCGTTTAAAATTGATTGTGCACATACCTGACACATGATACTGTAACAGGAATGTCAGCCCCCATTGTGCAGCAGCTGAGAAGAAGGCAAATTCCATGCTTTGGGTCATTAGTAGGGGTGTGGGGTTTTTTGGTGATTTCCCCCCCCAAAAAATTTCTTGATTAAAATAGCAAATTGTGGTGTTATATGTTTTTATCCAATTTTTAATTGCAAATTGTACAAACAGCACAATAAATAAAGGTGAATGGCCCTACAAAGGTGTTCTGCCAAATTCCCTGCCAGGCCACCCCAAGGGGCCTAATGCCCACATTAGGCTAATTAGTTTTCCCACAGAGTGGCCTCAGAGATAGGCAAGACAGAGGGGGTTCATTCACCCACTGGGCCTCCTCTCTTCCAGCAGCTTTGCTTGGGATCACCAGCTGGCCAGCCTCCTCCAGACTGCCCTCATCACTGGCTTAGCTCCAAACTACCCTAAGTCTAACACCAACAAACCCCACCACCAAACAATAGCAGTCAGCTTGCCCAAGCCATAACTGCCTCCTCCACTTGGTGGCTTCAGGGGCATGGCAGACATACAACTGTTCCCCACAGTTATTCCCCATAATGAGCTTAGCTTAACCAACCAGTCAGTCCATCCATCAGTCCTTCAGGCAGGCAGTCCAGCCAGCACTCCATCAGTCCAGCACTCCATCTGTCTAGCACCTACCTGGTGCCCTCCTCCAGCACCTATGCAGGTTCCTTCCTCCAGCACCTTCCCAGTACCTTTTCTCCAGCTCCTGCCTCCAGCTTTATACTGAGGCCAGGCAATCAGTGGGCAGGCTTTAATTCATCAGCCATACCCATCTGCACCTGTACTAACCTCCCTTCAGAGCCAGAGCCCTTATCAACCTGCAGCTGTGTTCCCGAGGCTTGCAAAGACCTTGGGGGTTAACCCTATAACCCCTGATTTATCTGGGACAAGGGGCCATTGCTGATACCATTCCCTATCTCCTTGGGGTATCTCCTGCCTTTTCCAATACAAAAGGCAAGCAATCACTGGCACACACACCCCCATCCTGAAATAACCTGTTTAAAAATTCCTGAGCTGCACTCTGGTAGCTGCTTGGAGCATCAAGAAACTGCTGCTTACAACTTCCACATTTCAGCATGCACTGCATGTAACTTCCAGGTCGCCCAGCATGCACTGTGAACGATGAACATGCGTGTTCATAGTTCAAGCTTCTTCCTTTTTCTGTCCCCTCCGCTTCCTTTTTCTGGAGGCAGATACAAGGTGAAGGGTGCGAAGGCTTTAGGGAGTGCAAATGGTAGCACTATAGGGTGGATTGCGGACAGCGTCGTCATCCGCAAATGAACTCCCGGAACGCTGGGAGGGACTTACGTGGGGCTTCGCCGTGATTGGCTGCCTGACTGTTTCATTCCGCGGCTGCCCTGGCCTTGAGGGGTACCTGCTTGCCAGGGGAGACAGGTGGGGGGTGCGCCGGGTGCCTGGGCAAGCAGCAGGGGGCCGCGCCAACCGGAGGCAGCCCCCCTCGAGGCCAGGGCAGCCACGGAATGAAATGGGCGGGCTGCCAATCATGCGAAAGTCCCGCCCACATCCCTCCCAGCATTCCGGGAGTTCTTTTGCAGATGACGACGCTGATTGCGGAGGCAGCCCCATGGCTTCAGCTAGCCCTGATGAGCAGAGATGGAGCAAAAGTGTGTCTTTCCCTTCTGCTTTTGGGTTTCTCAAAAGCAGCTGGTGGGTCAATGTGGAAAAGAGATGTGAGGCTAGATGGGCCTTTGACCTGATCCAGCAGGACTTCTCTTAATGAAAAGAGATCCCAGTCACCATCCTGGAGTATCCGTTTTCATTCCCTGCCTAAGCTGCTCTGGCTGTAAATGTGCAGACATGTGACAATAGGTTCAAATGTCGTTTGCCTCCATTTTGTTCTATGGCCCCCTTTATTGGCTTTTTCTCCAATTAACTAAGTAGGTAAGTAGACAGAAGCTACATTCTGAACATTACATGGATTCATGAAGAAACACCTTGCATTTCAAAGACTTGTTTTTGTCCATCAGGCTTTGAAGCCAGATAATTCAGACGTTGCTCTTTTTGTACAGATTTTCATTTTAGACAAATATGGAAGAACTTTCTTTGTGTCTACCCTGATGGAAGAATTATATTTATATGCCTTGGTTTTTGACAGTGTTTGCTACATGCTGCTGGCTGTCTATTTTGACAAAGTGGTGCCTGGTAAGCACAATATATTCAATACTGGCTAGCATGCAAATTGTATTTCTGCTGGTTGCATTTCTTTAGCGCAGGTCTTTTCTCATCTCTTTAGCATGTAACTAAGGGAAAAAAATGCAGCTATTTAAGAAGTAGCAAGGTAGAAATGGCAAGTCTAGTCTTTCTTTAGATTCAGTTCCTAATTTCAGTTTAAGAGTGCAATCCTAACTTGGAGTTAGGCCGGCACAGTTAAGCCAGCAAAGTTTGGCTGGCACAAGCGTCACCGTAAAGTATGTTTGGACCACTCTTGGAGTCCGAGAGGCCAGCACACAACTGCCTTGCCTCTGAGAGTGGTCCAAATGCCCTTTACGGAGGCCCTTGTTCTAGCCAAACTTTGCTGGTCTAACTGTGCCAGCCTAACTCCAGGTTAGGATTGCACTTGAAGATTCTGACTACAAAAGTATTGTCCAAATATAGAGTATGTGAAGACAAATGAGGTAATATTCTCAACCACTAGCGATGTGCCTGCTGCATAC